>WIPJ01000442.1:441944-452497 GCA_018155075.1 Cassiopea andromeda
CTCAAAATATCTTATTTTACCTATTTATTGACTATCTACTATGAAAAACCGTGCGTCAGGGGCGCCCCAATCTTAACGCCAAGTAAGGAAGGCCACACACACGAAATCCAAGCTCAATACAAAGAAGTGACTCGTCCTATAACCTAGCTTACCCTTACCAGAAACAGTGCCAACAGGAGAATCAATCTGCACGTCTCTCTATCGCAATATCACACACAGAATAAAGCTCCACCTGTATCGTATGTCCTCTACTCCATTAACAAGAAATGAAAATGACATACTGCTAAAGTATGTCTTTCTAATCCACTCACAACAAACGTACGTAAATCTCGCTCCCAACAATAGGGAATACAAATGTCATACTGCTAAAGCAGAAAACTGTCATCCCCTCTCCCTCCCAAACGCACCCCAAAATCAAAAAATCCTTTCCAGGATGCAAATCTACGGCACAAGGGGAACACGTGGGCGAATTTTCGGGTGAATAGAGCAAACATTGCGTGGTGAGTAGATGTTACTAACTCTTCCGATTTTGCCTCATTTGCATATCCGCATATTAGTATATAGTGAAGAGGTGTTTATAGTGTTTTCAGTCTACATTAGGCCTAGGCCATAGGCCTAGGGGTAAGGTTAGCCTCCAGACACAGATGCGTACCATCACCCAGGTACCGCAAAACGCTACACAATTTTAGAATTCTTCAGTCAACGTGTAAGAGATAAGCCAAGTCAAATCATGCATTAAAATTGCTACGAGAAGGAAGAGAAGCCAGTCTAACCCTTTGAAAGGTTTTATAGGACAGGAATTCGTCCTTTCGGACCACATTTTACATATATTAGCATACATTGTCTCATAAAAGATTTTGAGATAATATATTCTAATGTATGTAAAATGTTGGAGACAGTGCCTCCCTGGATTTGACATCCACAGACCATCAGCTAAAAACAGCATATACCAATGGTTGAATTTGGAATTAATAACAAGCAGCAGTGCAAATTGCAGAAGCGTCGTCTATAAATTCTATGTATCAATTGAGAGGGCTAGAAAGGACACAACACCGAAGTGCAGTGGCAACGTTAATGCAAACTGTCATGAGTTCTTAGGGGGTGTCAAATCTGAGGGCATAATTAGGGATATTAAAAGTCGTTGTTTATTTATGTTCTAGCGAGAATAGATTTTAATTTGTTTGGTTGATGTCGATCAGTTTGCTAACTATATATTTATGTACATCGTTATTGCCAATTTAAAAGACATCGTAAATAAATAAATCATTAGGGTATGGCAGCCTCAGTAGCTAAAGACTTGATTGCACTTTAATTTAATTGATGTTTTCAGAAGAAGGGCTACTGTTTGGCTGCATTTCCGCAGTATAGCTGTATTTATATGACAAGAATGTGTAGTTGTTTCTTGGACATGTATTCAAGCTCAACCGAACATGGAGACTAATTAATTGTGACTTGCATACGTGCAAATGAGACCATCCCATTCAATCTTTCCACTCTCATGTTATTTAGGGAACGGCCATTAATTTTTCCAGTGAAAGGATGGATGTATATAGGACATCAGCGAAAGGGATAAAAAGTTTTCCTAGTCATGGTCAAGAGTAATGAAAATTAAGATAATTTTTGTAACAGATTATAAATTTTTTCTGACGCATTAGAGGGGAAGTGCAAAGGGGGATGGAAATTTCACCAAACACATGAGGCTCAATTTCGGGAAAAGTTATAAAATTTGAGGCTCCAGCAAAATGATGGTTGTCTTGTAAAAACAAACGTGTATATAAATGTATTTCCATATAACTAAGAAAGAAGAAGTCTATCTGTGCAGACAGGTGCAGGCAGAAAACGCTGCGCCTGCGGCCAGTAGAAAGCTTCGTCGGACCCTGACGAGATGAGCACTCTGAGAAGGACAAAATTCTCTTCAGGTAAATTAATCGCAGAATGAAAGGGCCAAAACATTCAAGACATGTGCAGACGAGATTGATTACCAGCTTGGAAGCTATTGAAAGCGATTGAGTACCGGCTGAAATGGTCATAGGTATAAAAGGCAGGGACGGTGCTACGGGGGCGTGGGAGGGTGCGACACCTCCCTGCGGACTAAAAATCATGAATTTACTCGGCAGATTTGAGATTTTCAGCAGTCTACACTGCAGATAAAACGCCATTTCCGCCGTGCGTTTTGTGTGGCCAACATTAAGGCCACAGTTGCTGGAGAAAGACATTGAATTTGCTTAGGCTGCAAGGGAGAGGTCACTTTATGTTACTTATGAGGTGTATCAATCTCAGTACATGGACGTGCTGGCGCATTTAGGAAATACTCTAGTGCGCTACTTTTCCTAGGCACACGTTGGCAGCTTTCTTCACAAATTGATGACGGAATAGCATTTTGCAGCTAAAAGTTAGTAGCCAGGAGGCTGGGCACACAGCCTTCTTGGAGTATCAGCATTTGAATCAGTCCATCGCTTTTGCATTTACTTGAGTAGACTCTCTCATGATAAGATTTTTTTTTAAAGATCAAACGTTTGAGTGTTGCAAATTCGTGCAACACAGATTGGAAGGCAGGATGATGTTTTCCATCCCAAAATGAAGAGCAATCATATAAACGAATTTTCCTACAACGCAAAGGGGCATTTTCTCACGTTCCAGAAAGAGTGATTTAAAAATTTTCTGGGGACAAGCTCCCAGACTCCCAAGTCTCTCTGGACGAATTGGATACCAATAGTTTTTCTCATCATTTTCACATTTCCCTGACTAGACTCGCTAACAATAAGATTTCTACGTTCAAGGTCAAAGCTTTGTCTTCCATATTCGTGCAAAATTGATTGGAGGTTGTTGTTATACTTACCATCCTAAAATGAAGATCAATCATGAAAACATGTTTTCCTACTACACAGAAGGGCATTTTCTGACTTTCTATAGAGAGATATCCTAGAAAGATTTTCTGGGTGCAAGTTCCTAGACCCCCAAGTTTCTCTCAAAGAAGTTGATACCTTGGTACGTGGAAAGTGCTTCTCTATCGATGACCTACTTTTGAAAAGCAGGTGGTTTATACAGGCCAACTAGGGGGGCTTGGAGGTCTAGACTGCTACCCTTATCAACGTAGGAATGAAAGTGCCTTTTTGCTAGTGCCTTCTCTTTTCAAAAAGGGTGTTTTCAAACATGGAAAAGGCCTGGTCGAAAAAATTTTCTGGGGGCTTCGCCCCCGGCTTCCCTTTTTCCCTTTCCTGCTGTAATAAGAAATGGCAATAATAATCATTTCCCTTCAGAAGCAATGATATCAGTAAACCACCTAGAGTATTTCCTCCACTTACGAATCGGAAAAAGTATTCGAAGGCTATTTCTTATTCAACAAGTCTTAGCGTTAATTCGACCCCATGCCCTCCAAAATTGCTTACTGTGGTCTTATCTAATTTGAAAAATGGTTAAAACAGCTTTGGTTTACAAAATTTGAGTTGACATTCCTTACTCAGCAGCTGGAGACATGACAAACCCCCAAGAATTTTTTCTAGCACCACCCCTGGTAAAGGGAGAGGGTAGATGAAATTCTTGACCCAAGCTAGATTAGGCACTTAAAGGCTTTAATTAAAGCAGTTTCTTTGGCCTCAGTTGAAAGGCCATTCCAACATTTATCACCTCTGAATAAAATAATTTTGCCCGTTAGCAAAGCTCAATAAAAAGACAGCTTAAAGTCATTATTTGTACTCCGGAGACTACGTTTGGCATTAAGGGTGTTTTTTATCAAAAATATCGCAAAGGCATTTGGGAACAATTCTATTTACGCATTTAAAGACTGTTAGATTTGCTTGTCTATTACTCAGCTTCTCAATTGTTTTCCATCCCAAGCTTTAATGCAGAGGCTTGCTTGGAGCATCAAAGTCACTGTTGGTCACGATGCGTGCTGTTCTGTTTTGGAGCCTCTGCAATTGTTAGATGACAGTGGAATTGCAACAGCCCCAAACAGAGCAGCAGTATTGGAATTGAGGCTCAAAGATGCTAGTGTAGAGAGATTTTAAAACTATATCAGGGAGAAAATGGTTGGTGCACTTTAGAAAGGCAATTGCCCTAGAAGCTTTATCAGTGACGGATTCTGTCTGATTCCTTCATGTGAGATTTTTGTCTATTTGATCAAATGGATACTAGTAATGCATACAATATATGTCCTGAGATAACTCTTCTTTTGTTTCGTTGCAAATATCTGGAACGAGGTTTTACTACACTAAGAGATAACTTATTCCCCTTCAACCACCTATAGAACCTCCAAGCTCTCTATTTAGAGCCGTATGTATAGCCCAATACCCACAGAAGAATTATTATAATTGTATTATCAGCATACATGGACACTGTATAATTCTTACAATACAGGGAAGGTTATTTATGTAAACAAGAAATATGAGTGGACCTAGGCAAGAGCTTTGTGGAACACTTACGTTTGTGTTAATTATACTTGAATCCACCCCTTTAATTCGACAATACTTTTTCCTATTACTAAGGTATGATATAAACTACGTTAGATCTTTACCAACATCACCATAATGCTCGAGTTTTTGACAGAATTTTGTGATCAACTGTATCAAAAGCTTTTTTGAGATCTATAGAAGTTAAGCCAGTTAAAAGTCTTTCATCCTTGCCTCTATACCAGTCATCAATACATTTCAGTAAGGGGCCATTCCATGAAGTGTTACGCTGCTGTTTGATTTATATAGAGGGCTACGCTACGTGAGGGGAGGGAGTCTCAGAAACGGTAAATTTTGGCGTTACGCAACAGATGAATGACTCCTAACCAAGTGGATGATGAATATAGGATTCTGAGTCCATATTTATCTGTTGCTAGGAACCCACCCCGTTCTAGGTATTGGTTATAAATGGTCATTGTTAAGTTTCTCGAAAATATAAGATAGAACAGGCAGCACCGATATTATTCCATAATTTGACTTTTCTGACTTCTCACCTTCTTTGTAAATTGGGGTAACTCTAGCAATCTTCCAGGTGACAGGAATAGTACTGCTTTCAATAGAAGTATTGAATATTAGCATTAGTATTCTAGAACTATATGGTAAAGCAATCTTCAAAATTAGCCAGAGATGTTATCATGCTTTTCTTTACTTTAACCCTAGACATTGCTTCATGTGTATCTGTTTCATGAATCGCCCTGGAATCAAAGATCCTCCCTCCACCATTGATGCTAATTTCTTTAGATATAAAGGGGTTTGAGATAGGATCAATACATGCAGCTAACATTTCTCCAATGGAACTTTTTTGAAATAGTTTGGTTGTCGAAAATACTTTAATTAGAGTCTTGCAAGCTGACAATATTTGTACATTGGGATCGCTTGTTCAGTAACTGATTAATTGGCTGCCAAGAGTCTCTCATATTTCCCTTAATTGTTAATGATTTTATCCGAGAAATATCACTTTATTTACGCTTTATTCAAGGCGTTTGTTCGATTTCTATATTACCTATAGAAACTCATCAAGTGCTGTGATTTATGTTTCAAAGCAGACCTTCTGGGTCGATTCATAGTCCTGATCAGATTTTTTAGATCAGCGTTTATCCAAGACAGTATCTTTCTGATACACGAATTTGGCGAAGTGTGGAGTATTTTTTGATCACCTGGGAAAATGCATTTGAAAATCGTTGAACAAGTACATTTGCATCGGCAGAGGACCCTAAAGTTTGCTCCCAATCAATAGGTGCAACATCTTACATGCTACGCGAGAGAAAATGAGAGCTTCAACTTGCTGGCATAAGGTTGGAAATCATTAGGAGGCTATTCCTTTTCTCTCCACTATGCCAGTTTGTCCTCTAATTGAGAGCCATTGGTCCTTGGCAGTGGCGGTTTTTCAAGAAAAGCAGGGAGAGAGGGAAGGAGGCCAAATTTGCAGAGTATTTTAGAGGAAACCCGTATGCCCATCAAATGCCTGGGAATATTTGTCAATTACACATGTTTTTCATGAGAAATAGTGTACAAGAAAATTGAGGCTCAAACAAAAAGTGATTTTCTTATTAAAACATCGTGTTTTTGGCTTTTGGCTTCACTACTTTTGCAGAGAGTGTGCCGACTTGATCACACCTATGGGGGCTGTACTCCCATTGCCCCCCTAATATCAGCTACTGGTCCATGATAAGAGGAAAACCCAGAGCTTTAATTCATATTGATGGAATGTTGTTTAGCTCATTGTTTCATTAGCTTTACACCACCGTTGGTATTAGGTTTTTGTGAAAATCTTTTCATCACAACATAGTCCTTTTTCTCTAGGACAGTGTTTTCCAACCTGGGATTAAATTTAGCTTAGTTAAGGCTGGAATTGGAAACCACCGTCATCCATCATAAAAAATAATGAAAACAGTACTATTTGATTGGGTAGTAAATTGAAGTCTAATGATACCAGCTAATATTGATCCATAAATGCAAAGTGTCAGTTTAATTTGGCTAAGGGAGAAGCCCTTTCGTTGAATTGTAGATAAGTGAGGAAAGCAAGGAAAAGGTTGAGAAGCAGGACTATAGGAGATAGTCATTTAGAACAAGTTGAAAAGTTTGGAAACAGTTGCCCTGGATATCTCAAAACAGAACTAATGAAATCTTTCAACCTTTATTTAAGAAAGAATGTGTTTTAATCGATAGCTTTGGCCAGGGTCATGACTGGTGCAAGGATTTTCCAAATTTTAAAAAGTATTGAAACTTGTGTAGAAGCGTGTTATAGTACTGTAAACAGAGATCTTTGTCAAATTTTTTCCTACCAAGGAAGCCCTCAAATAAAGCGTGATGGGCTCCGCAGAAAGCTTATTATGGCTGACATTGTGGACAGAGCAATGAATTTCCGAGTAAAGCGATTGATGTCTTGACCAAGGTCTCATCCGCAAGCCCACAGGCACGGTTATTGGAAATCTAATTGAATAGCTATGGCTTACAGACCATTCCTGGCAAGTGAAATCACAGACGTGGCTTACAGAAAACCATACCATGCTGAAAAGCTTCCTCGGAAGTGTGAATAGTGCAGTAAATTTTGTAAACTTGGAAGAAGCCTCTTTAGAAGTTATGTTTGCAACTTATCAAGCAGTTTCCCCCACTCACCTTCACTTTCCAAGGAAACGAACAATGGACAGACGTTAGGAAACATTAGTAAAGTACATTTAAGTGCACACAAAAAAGTAGAAATTAGAAAGTCTTTGCATGAGTAATGACGCATATAGAAAACTAATGGTTGGAAGTAATTGTTTCTGAAAAGTATCACATAAGGTGCAATTCTGACATAATTATGATGCCATAATCAGTGCCCTTTGCCGAACACCTACCTGCCTTTGTTTGTTCTAATGTGGCTCCAGCGTCCCTTTTTACGGTCCTGTCTTTCCCCCTTTTCCAGTTCCTTTTTTGCAATGCTATGTGGTGTATAAGGAAACATATCCTACTAGGGTAGAATGGTAACTGTTACCACACGTGCAACTAGGGGGTCCTGGGGGTCCTGGGGGTCCGGACCCCTGCCTTTTTCTGCAAAAGAACGAGATTGCCCTTTTTGAAGTGCCCTATTTATATCAAAAACGGCGTTTTCTTTAGATTGAAAAGACGTGGTTCCAGAAACTTTCTGGGAGCATTGCACGTGCCCCCAGATTTCCTTCTTTTGCAATGAGGATCATTGAGCTTCAATGTAGCCATACCAGTAAACTTCCCACACTATTTCCTCCGTTTATGAATCTACACAACCGTATTTACAGTAGCTATCTTCTTTTACAAGTTTTAGAGTGCCCTTTTCTTGTGGATTGAGCCTCTGCCCTAAAAATTCATATTTGCTGTCCTGCTGTTACTAATATCTGAGTATGATCTCTCTTATCTTACGTTAGGCATCAAGCATGCAGGCGTTACGTGTGACGGATGCAACGAGACACCACTTCATGGAATAAGATGGAAATGCGCAGAATGCGACGATTATGACCTTTGTTCAATGTGTTATCACGGGGACAAACACAATTTACAACATAAGTTTCTTAGGATGGAACTAAACAGGGAGGCAAGGTAATTCTTGCTTCTTGATTGATCTCAAGGTCCATTCTAAGCATGAAAATTGTCTTTTGCATCTGTAGTTAGTGTACGAAGGAACTTCTATTGAAATTTCTTAGCTAAATAAATTTTATCTAAATAATCCTAATATTAGAAAGAGTAGAAGACATGGCGTCATGATCCATATTGAAATGCTGTTGTGCTGTTGTTTTTTGCCATAGTGAACAATTTTCTTTAGGAATATGGGAGCTCAGTGAAAGAATCACTGACTGGAGAAATTGTAGTGCCACTCAGATGACTTTGTATTATAGACAGTAAATTATTTGCTGTCTTGTTTATCGTTGGTAACCACTTCTTTAGGAAAGGCATTGGGCCGGATGAACATAAGAGGGTTCTCTACATATTTGAATTTCATTTCATTTCACAAATTTATTTACTGTTGGTAGACTAAAAATAGCTTTGTAAGCTAATTAAAACCAACTTAAGAGAATCCTAAAACAAATCAATGACTTAATTTAAATAGAAAAAAATGAAGTGAAATAAATTAGAAGAAGTTTACTAATGACTAGTATACCATATATAAAGGTGCTAAAGAGCTTGCCTACGGTGTGTATGAATAATGGTTCAAGACACACCTCTAGAGGTGACTGAGGGCCTAGTCATATGGACTCGGTTAACCGCACTAGCCCGCTTTACCGAGATCTAGGCTTTACTATCAAATGTTGTTAAAACGCAACTTGCTATGATATGACAAGTGGACTAGCCCGGCAAAGTGGGATCTTGCTCTCTTCAGCCGAGATTAACGCAAAGAGGGCTTCAGTTTTCTCATATGATAGCCCCAGCATGGTTTGCTGGGGTACATATCATTATCATACTTTTTCATTCATTGTCCAAAAATTTGGGAATTCTTGAGACATCAAGTGAAAAATACCCTGAGGCGATGCTAGCTAAAATATTTAAGCAGTGAGTTGATTCTAGCCGGGTAAAGTGGGCTGGCCTAGTTAACTGAGCTTATGTGATTAGGCCCTTAGCTTCACCAAGTATCTTACCAGCAGTAATTTAAGTTTTGTTGGCAACACTAAGAAGACAAAATTGATATTAAGAGAACTCTGCCACTCTAATCTTCCACATAGTCAGGGCATAAGAAAATATACTATCGATTTGATGGTCTACCTTTCAACAAAAAATGCAAAATGCAGAACTCTCACAAGCCTCGCCATATGATTTTCACTTGCGCTTCCTTTTAGATCAGTCGGGAGATATATGAATTGAACATTAATGCTAAGTGCGATTCACGAATTCCCCTATTCTAAGCTTCTTAAGACTAACATGTAGCATTATTCCGTTTTAGATTTGCATGTATCAGGCTGCTGGTTAATGATGCAGCATACATCAGTATTTTTTCTCACAAGTTTCACGTATTAAGAATAGAAGATATATGAATGCTAAGGACAAGGAAGTAATTAAATGCTAAGCGATCTAAACCATGCAGTTCATTTAGCGCTTGGCAAAGGAAATGAATGGTTTAGATCACTTAGCATTTAATTACCTCGTTCATCAATGTTTCGATGTTAATTTTGAGAATGACTGTCCTCTAGTGATTTTCAATTTGAATGCCTTAAATAGGCAGGTATATAAGCTTTTTCTAAAATGCAGTTCTACGCAAAAATTGTTCTTCTGAAAAAATATTTGCTGTTTCAAATGAAAAGCTATGCTTTTAAAATTTTGTACAACTGCCCGAGGATGGAAAAGATTAAGTAATAGCAACAATGGTAGAGTCGGGTATGAAGTAATATGTCCAACACAACTAAAAACGTAATTGCAAGTGATAGTAGCATTTATTTGCCCATACTTTTATATACACCGAAAGCAGACAGTTCATTCCGATCTCCAATTTGATAGAGACATTCAAAATGCTTGCTAATATACGTAGATGTATTCTATTGCACATTTTAGATCTTTCGCTGAGGTATTAATTTTATACAATATATGTGCTACTCCAGTTGTAGTTAAAAAATATATAAATATATATACCTATATATATACTTATATATATGCCCCCTACAAGGAAGTTGCAACACACAGAGCTTAATATAAAAAGCTACCGTTTCAACCCCAACACTTGAAACAAAAACATACATTGGACTGACAGAAGGACCATGGAAATAACGATATTCTTGGTGTATCTCAACGCCTATCCCAGACTATAACAACACCAACAAACGTTGTTTACTTTGTCTCTCAGAAAAACTTTGCATTGTCACATTCAAATACCCAGCCAAACTCCTGCAAAAAAGATCAGAACATGAGAACAAAGTTCTACTTCGCAGCTTTAGAAAGAAAGACTGCAGAACATATAACTATACGCTTACAACCCCCTACAATCTATCTATTATATATCTGAACGCTTGTAACCATGTGTAGCATAATTGCCTGATGATCGAGAAATCGTAAAACTAACAGTTGCGATTCCGCAGTTTTATTTCTGAGTAAATCTACATGAATTCCGCTCTACGAAATGTATAGAGCAATCTCGGATATATAGTTATATATGTATACCTATAT
>WIPJ01000442.1:456107-470765 GCA_018155075.1 Cassiopea andromeda
TCTTCAGTGAAGTCTTAGAAAACTTTTTATTATTCTTTAATTTACCCATGTTCAACTGACTTTTAGCATCTTCATGTTCATCTATCGCTGATATTTTAGAACCTTGGTTGGACCTAGAAGCAATTGCCGCAAAATAGCAGCCTTTGGTTTGTTTAAAGGTGCTCGTGTCACAAGAGGTGCTGATTGGGAGTATGGATCTCAAGATGGTAATCAGATGTTTTCATAAATTGTTTCCCCACTTCCATTAATCCTCTCCTATTGCAATTTTCTCTGCTATATTTGTTTATGTTGTCTAGAAGCTCTACATCAGCTTGTCTAGGCGCCTACAACGCTGCTGTACAGAGTATTAGCTAAATGTATTCCTTTATGCATATCAGTTCACTTCACTCTTACTACAAATGCTGCTTTCATTAAAGCACGTTATTTTTCAATGTCTAGGGCATATTGATTATTTACATCTTTTTGAAAATGCGCTAATAAATGTTATGAGACCTGTCTCTCAGTCTCCCTTTTTAATTCTAATCCATGTTTTGTTGTTGCATAGTGCACACTTTCTGTTTGTTATTGTCGTCTTGATTGTAGATTCCTTTCCACAAGATTTCTTAATTTTTCTTGACATTGACATCTACCTTGGTTTCTTGATCACATCGCATAGTCTCCTCTTCTTCCTGCCTCTATTCTGACGTCCTTCCACGTAGCTCCTTACAGCAGCCCTCACTTACTGGCGCACATGCTCATTGTTATTATCTTCTCACTGGCCAGTCTACTTTTCAAAATGACTTTGTCGCACGTGTTTCCTTAGTCTTAATACCTCCTCATAACATCATTCACTTACGTATCCATACGTAACTTGCTTTCTACGTATTTCGATCACGGTCTTCCATGGAAGCCACGCTCTCTCTTCAAGTAGCATTGTAGTATGGCAACGCTTTTCTAAAAGGAATATAAACAGTATAGTAAAAACCCTCATTTAAGAATCTGCAATTTTGAATTGAGCATGTTCGAGTTCTTATGCAGTGAGGTGATTCCAGTTATCATGGTGCTGGTTCTTAGTACAGGGTCCAAAAGACAAGGAAAAAATGATATTTGCCAATTTAGCATTGATAGTCTATGATAACATAGCAACCCAATGCTTTGTGGTTAAAAACAATTGTGGGAACCTGCTCATCAAAAAGTACATATATTATTTTTGAAGCATCCATGAAATTTTGCTGACTATTTTGGAATGAGCACGTGTACTCAAATAGTACTTGGAAGTATTTGTCGATTACACGTGTTTTTCATGAGACAAGATGTACAATAAAATTGAGGCTCCAAGCAAAATATTGATTTTCTTATCAAAATGTTGTGTAGTTGGCCATTGGTTTCACGAGAATTGCCCTGAAATTTGCCGCCTTGATGGCACCGGTGGGGGTCTTTTGCGCCAACTAATGTCCTCTACTGGCCATAGAAATAGTAGGACTAGAATGCGGACTCCGTCACGTGACTTGACACATCAATGTGGACTCATAATGGCTGATAATGGCTGGCAAAAATACCGTGGGAAGTACAACGCGGGAAGTAAACCTTAAAACTCTAATGGTGAATGAGGCCATACTTAGTCTTCAAAAAAGCAATCTTCTTGAATATTCACTGTTTTTAGAACAACCATTCACCTTGTTTACTATCATATTGTACCATCAAGCTAGAAAAGTAGTAGAACAACACAGCCTACAGCCGCTTACCAATTTAAATGGCGTTCGCTTCACCGATTAATTGGTAATCCCCTAATTCCTTGTTGCTGGGAATTGGCTACAGTTGGTATAAAAATCAATATCTGCTAAATAGTTTGGAGAAAATTTCCTTTACAAAGTCGGTCATCCGCCGCAGCAACAGCCTTTTTGTCAGTCGTTGGCAGCCATATTGCTTCCGCATGGACGTGTCAATCCAAAGTACTGAGAACAATAGAGCGCGCATTCTATTCCTAGCATTTCTATGGTTCTACTCTACTGTCTATCACAGTAGAAAAACTGGACCGGTAATAAATACCTAGCTAAAATATCATACTGAAGAGGTTTTAATTATTTGAAATCAAATATACGACTTCAGACTGTAGGTCCTTATTTTCTGAAGGTTCATATGTGCGGGTTTTTACTGTATTTAGGTTTGCAGAGTGTATCTGCAGCTTCCACGCGGTCAAATTTGTAGGACTTTTACCTTTTTTCACTCCACCAATTTTTATTCATATGTCATATCTTCTAAGCAGTATTTTGTTAGCCCGAACTATTTTCTCTATTTAGAGCTCTTGCCACCTGTATTTGCTTATCTCCAAGATGTAGTATGTCATGTATATTGACTCAATAGTAGCTCTTTGCTTCCTCATTGCATTCACAACAGCCTGCCTATAAATTAGTTAAAGTTTACTCCGGACAGACAAAAGAACTACTCAGAATCACTCACTTCATTTTTGCATCCAGACTCATCTCTAATTGCGTCACTCCCGTAAATTATACATCTGTGATATAAAGACCCATTCTCAACCCTCTAGAGGTTTTGAGATTACAAAACGCGAGGCAAGAAATATTGTAGCTGTGGAATATCCACCGTGTGCTTACATTGGATTTTTTATAAGGAGCCTGGCTCAAGGACCATTAGGAAAAGTTCTTTATTTTTGACCACATTTTAGTTCTAAAGTAAACTTGACAATTTCATAATTTAACAAACTGAATTGTATTGAAAACCTAAATGAATGTAGCAAACTCTTACTACTATAAAAGCAGAATACGTCAGTGCGAGTTAAATTCTAAAGTCATGTCATATTCACATTTGGTTTGGTTCACTTGTACGTTGAACCAGATAACAATTTTTGTATGCCTTGCCTCAATTTTCTTAGGTCCCTCCTTTAGTTCTAAAAATTTCTTAATTTTTAAGGTGTCTAGCACTGGGTTTCCCATAAACTGGTGTATTATTAAAGGAATGTGTGGCAACTTTACCGCATTATGGCATGTTTAACATATATGTCATTGTAAGTCGTCCACATTATGTAGCAACTGGAAGTATCTATCAATCATATCAGTCTATTGGACTCTTTTGTGGAATCCACTACATTTTCCAGAACTCTTCATAGGCTCTTGTTCCAGTACTAGTTTGTCAAATGTTGCGTCTTAGAATTGTAGTTAATACCAATTTGCAATGTTTCGCCCTTTTCATCTATGTATTTATTAAGTACAGATCATATTCACTTCTCTTCTCAAAGAAAAAACATGATAATAAGAAACTTTAATGCTGGTGAAATAGCAGGTAAAGGCAATATCCAATGTCTTTAACTGTCACCATCCCAGAAATAAAGTTTCTTTCAACCGAGCATTTTTCACCAAATTTTAAACTTGCTCAAAAAGTTGTTTTTTTATTTTCTCTGAAAGAAAGATGGGTCTATATTTGTGAAAGCAGCAAGGGATAATACAAAATTTGCGCTTTTTACCATTTTCAGCCAAATTTTAACTATCCATCCTAAACCTAAATGAAAGTTTTGAAAATTCAAAAACTATGCTTTCATTAGACACTTTATAAAATTCCGCAGAGAGAAACCATACTTGAATTGGATTGATTCTAAAACAATCTTTAAGGAATGGTTCATTCATTGAAACATAGTTTCAAGTTCGACATGTTTTCTTTGCAGCGACATTTTATTTGCAAAATTGAAGGTCACAATCAAAACTGGTTTGTGAGTCCGTTACCATAAAGTTGAAGAATTTAATGCAAAAATATTTGATCAATTGTCCTGGCTTTATCTTTCGGTTAAAAGAAAGCCCTTAGGAAGGGGTCTGCTAGTGGTATTAAAAGATCTCCAGTTTAGAATATTATGTTATTCAAAAACAACTGCAAAGAATAGCGAGTCCGTTACCAGTAACGGACTCACACGCACAATTTGTTCCTTTTCAGTATCTACTATTTGCTGTCTTTTCACTTTTTGTGTTTAAAACTTTCACTTACTTCAGCAAGCTGTTAGTAATCTATCTGCTAAACTTTAATTTATGTCAGAGTTTTACACAAAATCGCTGAAAGCTACTTTACTTGATTTCATTCATTGATCGCTGGGCTAGAGTTTCGTCTACGTATTTTCTTTTGCCGACTATGCCACTTACAATAGCTGAAGGAGAGTAATGATGACTTTCATCAAGTTCTGATGGTGTTTAATGAAGCTACTGGACTAGATGCCAAATTGCACTCTTTTTGAAACTCTTTTTCGGTTATCTGCTCTACAATTCTGTTTTTTCTTGTTCTTTTCTGGGCTCGTTGTTCCACAATCCAATGTTTGCTTCCTTGTGATGAAATCTTGCTGAAAAATTGCTTTTAGCTGAAATAAAAGGCATTTTTTGATAGAAATCTTCTGAATTCTATTCTGAAGTCTTATATTTAATTACCGGTGTTTCGCTCTTGAAGACAGCTTTTAGTACAAGTCAACTGAAATAGAGTAAAATCCTACATTCATATTTTAAATCTCATGCTAACAGGCAATTCCTGCAAGTATCTTTCATTTAAAGATAGTCTGGGTGATCTGGTTATAAGAAATATGAATTTGAAGACTGCTTGTAACTTTACATTGCACAAAAGCATTGTGAGTACGTTACTGATTTTGAATTGTGAGTCCGTTACCATGATCATTTTCATATTTCAGGTCAAGACAACTATACAAAAAATTTACTAGTAAAAACTGCCCATAGACCTTGCACTAAATAAACTATCTTCCCTATGAATCACACCAAAACCTTTTCCAGCAGCTGGAATCCCAAATTTCTACATCTTTGCACGCACACACACTGTGTTTTGTAGATCACTGTCTGTTGAGGGAAGAGGTAATGATTTGTTTTCATTCACATAAGTACTTCAGAAAAGACTGAAAGAAAGAAAGTTATTTGTGACTGTACGGTTGATTATCCAAAAATTATACAAGTTACTAAGTCATAAATAGTTTTAAAAAGTGACATAGGGAGTCCGTTACTACTGCCCATGACCTTTACTTTTTGCCATCTGGTTTGCTTCCATAGTTTATTTGTCTATGCTATTTTAACTGACCCATTTTGTAAACTGGCTACTGATAATACAACTAAAATACAATAAAACTTCATTTTTCCGGTCCAACTGCCTTGTAAGCCGGATGCTATTCCAGTTTCCAATCATATTCATTTTTCCAACATTGAAAATTTCAGCAAATGTGCTTGCTTTTATAGTCACAAGTCAGCTTCACAATATCTATCTTTTATATACTTGAGAGGAGCTGACGTCAGAATATTGCTTTTTTCCAGGAATTCTTTTTATTAGAGGTGGGGAAATCACAGAAATTAAGGAGTGGCAAAATTCAATACCAAGAAGTGCTGCACGCGTTGCTTGGGATATTGGCCGGGGTAACATCTACAGAATTGGATTTGAAGGAAAGGTTAGTTATTTATCTTGTTTTCATACAGGAATTCCATGCTACTATCATTTTTTAAAAATTTTACTTCATTTCTTATTTGAGCGCAAAATCTCTTTCAGCTATTAATTATAAATACGAAGAAAAGTAAGCGAAAATTTTTAACTAAACTAGAATCGATATGGTAAGTATTGCTGGTCTTCCTAGGGATTGTGCTTTGGGGAAAGCTGCTAATTGTGCAGGAGCAAGGTAATCGTGGAACCCATTCTTATATGTAATGGGATTTCTTTCCACGTTTGTGTACCACAATAGAAAAAACCTTCTTTTGGAGAATTCTAGTTTTTGTCTTGGAATGCTTAGGTGCAGGCAATTTCTTGTTGAATAGTTAGATATATGTGATCTAATAACAAGTCTTCCTTTTAGGCTGTCAGAGCAAAGACCAATTATTATTGTGTAGATCATAATTGCCCTGTCAACTTTTATCAAATTTGAGACTGAAAGCCAATGGCAACACTACCCTTCCTTTAATCTTGAGCTTACTATCAGCGTGCATGCTCTGTTCTGTAAACGCTGAAGATGATCAAGCTTTGTGCTAGACAAATTGTCCCTTAGTTCATCACTCTACCTCAGATAACTTTCAAGCAGTGCCTTATACATTTAATCCAAGTTAGATTGCTGGAGTATGTTCTTTAGTTTCCGCAGGGACGAGAGAACATTTTGATTTTACTTTCAAAGTTTTTAAATTTTTCATTCCACGTCAGGTTGTTGTCGACTGTAATTCCAAGGTATTCAACCTTTTGAGCTCGTTTGATTGGCTCTCCATTTACATTTACCTCCATTGGATCAAGAATATGGTCGGATTGTCGTTTGTGACCAACAACCATATATTCTATTTGTCAGTGTTCAGACTAAGCTTGTTCTGACGTAATCATATTGTAATATTGTCGATCTCAGCTTTTAAGGCATTACAGAGATCGTCGATATCCTCTGCAGAACAAGTGACACTGGTATCATCCGCATACATGTTTGAGGTACATTTTTTAAGGAACAGCTCAAGATCATTAGCATACAGGATGAAGAGAAATGACCCCAAGCACGAACGTTGGGGGTACCACAGTGAACAGCTTTCAAACTAGATTTATAGTCGTTTATTTTACGATATTGTTTTCTGGTGGTTAAATACAATGCGAACCACCAAGGAGATGTCCCTACCATCCGTTTTTATTTAAGTTTGATAGAAGAATCCCGTGATCCACCATTTCAAACTTTTTCAAGATCGAGAAATATGCTTATATTAATTCCATGTTTGTTATTAATAGAAAACCAGGAGTCTGTTTTGTTTAATAGTGAGGTCAGGGTGCTATGTATTTTTAATAGTAAGGTCAGGGTGCTATCACTGCCACATAGGCTCATATTTAAATGCTGCTAGATTAACTTCCTTTCTGTTTAAAGCAATCTGGTAAGTAGAAGAGAGCCTCAGCAAGTAGCAGTTTAGAAAAGGAGGATGAAATGGGATTTTAAACCTGTTTGTATGATTGGGTTTACTGATAAATTACTAGAGTAGTCTTCAATATTGCTTGAGATCCATTAGGTTAGTGGAAGCAAAAGCATGGAATGAACTCCCAGAAACACTAAAACCGTCTACCTCTAGATTTTCATTCAAAAATAATCTCTCTACATAAATTTGATTTATCCAGATCTAGCTACATTTGAATTTTACGTCTGTTATTGATGCATACAGTTATCATTATGGAGGGGTGCCCGCCTCGGATTAGTTTTCGAACTAGTAGGAGAGTTCCTCCTTAAGAAATTCCGGTAAGTGCAATATTGACGTAGTGTTAATGCTCTTGTTGTAATTTGTATGTTGGCATTTCGAATGATGATGATGATGATGATGATGATGATGATCATCATCATCATCATCATCATCATCATCATAGAAGATTGAATCTAGTCAATGATTGTTTGATATCAATGAATAGCTATATTACGCGGGTTTGTTAGCACCTGTGTCACCAATGACTTAGCTACCTGTTGTTGCTAATCAAATTTCTTTCCTATTGTGAAGTGTCCTTTTCTAATAGTACATGTTAATTCGTCATTCTTTGATTCGTTGCACCCCATTGACTTTAAATGCTAATTTTGAGCATTTACTTAAAACCCCCAACTGATGTTTAAAAAACCAAGGAAATAACTGTAAACGGTTAAAATTTCGCACGTTAGATATTAACCTTTTAGGGACTTTTTGGCTATTTCGAAATCATCATACATTTGGAAATATATCTTTCATTCAATTCCAGGTTGACATCAAAGCAATCAATAAAGCTAAAGGCTATTCATTTTATCGTGACCATTTGCCAGTACTTAGCAAGGTTGCCCGCAGCACTAATCTGGCAATCGGCGACAGAGTAAAAATCGAATTAGATGAAATGGCCGTTCATTTATTACAGTTAGGCCATGGTGGTTGGAATGACGGGATGAAGGAGGTATTAGTTGCTCATGTATTGCACTCTTAATCTTAGATTTACCGTATATCTTCCGATAATCGCCAAACCTCAAATGTTTACCACCCTCCAAGAAAACCTGTAAGTTAAGCAAACCCAAGCTTTTCGAAATGAACACTGTCCTCTTTTTGAATGCTGACTTCCTAAGACTGCCACGCCAAAGATGCGACGTTTATTTTTCATTTTGCTTCTCAATTTAACAATTTCATTATTAATAGTCATCGCTGTGAGCACTGCGTCTTTGTGAGTGCAATAGAAGATGCTGATGCAACAAAGGCACTTCTCTTTTGCGTATCTTTGTGAAAGTTATCTTCATGCTTTAGCAAAGTGTGCGAAGCACTTTTTCGGTTTAGGTAATTGCTAATTGCACACGTAGGTTGGGGCTAGAAGAACTCCACAAAGGCCCGCGAGCTATTGAAGTCCTGAAGGGACCTCGCAGAGATTTTTAAGAGGCAAGAAGCTTTTTTCATTATTTAGAGGCACAATTAAGGGTTCCTAAGGGTCTCAAGTGTCTTTCCCACGCCTCTAATTGTGCACCACATTTTCTTTTTCAGACCCTTTCCAATACTGGAAAAATTGTTGGATTTGATAGAGATAACGATGTGTCTGTGGTATATCCTAGCGGGAATAGGTAGGGAATTTTCAATATTGAGCTCCGGGCTCAATTTTACTTTCATATAGCTTAACATATTTTAGGTGGACTGCATTTCAGCACAGTTAGTTTTTGAGAGGGAACTATCGAAAAATAAAAATGTAAATACTTTTGTGTCACATAGTTTTATTTGGCAATTGCTTATGCCACTCACGATGGAGCATAGATGTCCTTTTCTCTCTCACCATTATGAGTGGAATGTATTTCAATAGCTTTAGCGTAGTTGCCGTTTAGTTTAAGTCATAAGCAAATATCTTCCCTTTGCTTACATAATGCTTAGAAGGCGCAGCTTTTGAGATTTAATATTACTTTGGCGCATTAATAGTCAGTTAGTACAATCTGATGCCTTGAAATATGTGAAGTTAAGAGATGAAACCAATTTCTTTACCGAGTTGCAATAGCTAGTATTACTGACATTTTCATGCATTCTCATTATCCAGAAACTGAGAGTATTGCATCTTGAAAGCATGCTGCCAAATTATTGTGTTCTGGCTATGCTGGCTCCTACATTCATTTCAATTAGACTATGTTTTCTCACTATTAGTGCAATATTTCCAACCTGGTCTTAAAGTTTTATGATTCCAAGAAAGTAAAAAACAACCTCGTCTGATGTAGAATTTAAGCGTCATAGATTTTGGGGCTGATGGCTTGAACCAAACCAAAATGATTTTCAATAGGCATAGTCTATTGTAGATTATTAAATGATAAAGCCTGTTTCAATGCACTCAAATTAATCATCAAATAAAATCCCTTTTTTGCAAGAAGGAATATGCTATTATGTGACCATAAGGATGATTGCAAATACTAATAGGCATTTACCACTAACAGCTTTCAAGCCTTACATAATTTCACAGTTGACAGTTGTGATGCAATTCTCATAGTCACCTTGCTACTTCCCCAAAATTTTTCACCTGCAGATCAAAATCTACCTAGAATGAGACTATTTCTAATATGTCATTCAAATTAGAGCTATTTTGCAGACACACTTGATACCTTCTTGAAAAATGGGAACTGCTATTACGCATGCATCATTTGAAATTTACCCCCATTTGTTTGTAAAGCAGTCAAACTTTTCTGTAGATCCGCACCTGCTAAAATTATATATTTAAGATTCATCATTAACATGATAGTCCCCAGATAGAAGAGGAATTGAAGAATGATTAATTTTACTATCAAGCTTAGTAACTATGGAAGAAATGTATCTGTTAATTACAATATCAATATCCTCAGTGCTTGCTACGAATCTGAATCATTAACGCATATTATAAGGTTTTGACCTTTTATTTGAAAGTTCTTTAATCGTTTCCAGGAGCTATTTAAGCTCCCCTTATTGGAGGAAGTCATCTCCGTAAAGTATTACTTTTTTGCTCTATATTGAAGGTATTTACTCTGTTTCTCATCTGCCTATAATAGTCTATTATTATAGCTGATTTGCCTTTAAGAGAAGCTGTTTTTAAAGTCCTTCGGATCGATATCTATCAGGGCCAGTATTTTCAAATACACGAATCTCTCTTTATGAGGAATGCTTTTCAATTATTGCAGAGAAAATAGCTGGCCAAATTATTTACAAGGAAATTGACATTGTCTGTTAGAGTGACAATATGCTCCCAACATACACTAGGAACATCAAGAATGAATTCACTTTTAATAAAGCTATTCATCTTGTTTGTATCAATTTGTGGCCTTTATTGACTGCTCCATTATGAATCCGTATGCAATATGGACAAGTTGCATCAATACAATCAATAATAGTGGCAGAGCTGCAACCCTAGTTGGTTCATCAATGAGTTGTGTATAGCTGAAAAGATCATAAAGGTTACAGATATCCTTAGCATTACCATATGAAAGTAAGCCAACTGCTTCACTATAAAGATCAAACTGGTATCACTAAGTAGAATTTCTTCTTTATCTTCCCTTTCCAGAAAAGAGATTGCACTTTCATGCCTATTAAATACACCTGCCAGATCACTTGGTAGCTTGCACCCAGTAAGAACAGCAATTGAATTTCTTTTTTGGGGCTTAATTTAGATGCAAATGGGGCCTAATATCAAAGTTTAATATCAGAACAGTATCTTAGCTTAATGGAGTCCTTGATATAAAGTGAGACCCCTCCCTCATCTATGGATCGATCATGGCGTACGTGTTGATCTATCTTTGGACCTCATCCAAATTTCCACGAACTAATTAACATTCCAGGACGCAATTGTAATACCTTTCTTGGATCCTAGATGCTGATGATACTGCTTAAATGCTGCATTAAATACTACACAATTTTACAACTAGATTGGAGGCGAGTTTACCTTCTCCTCTATCATGGAGATGAAGACCTTTAAGTCCTAATTCCTTGGAGTCTGTGTAGCCGTTGTCCACAGTGTTCAGACTGCGGGGGTAGATCTTGTATAATTTCTATACAGTCGTTTCTGGAGACGACTGGTCCGTTCTTCTGATTGGAGTAGAAATCATAGCATGGTATTTTTGGCAGGGGTTTTACCAGAAAATTCGGACGGTAGGGGGACTGATGCTGTCGAAGAGGTGGGCTTAACTTCTCTTAGCAGAGTACAATGAATGGCTGAAATTTCTCTATAACCCCCTAGAGCTCCCCTAGCGCCACCCCTGAACTTTGGCAACATTTCTATATGCTTTTTAGATCTAAAAATCCATTCAGAATAATGCCTACTGTGGATTCTTTACCAGCTGCATCATTAGTCCCGATTTGTATAATCACATGTCTGGGCCTTTTACTCAATAGCGATAGCATGTAAAAGTTATTATTGTTAGGTCAGCAACAGTGTTCTCACTTTCAAAGGAGTTTCCTTTTTAGTGAAATATTGCTGACGAGAATGAAAAAGGGAAAAACAAATTTCAAGGAAAAATGAAGGAAATTCTCTGATTTCTATAGAATTTTCACAAAATTTGTTCTTCAAAGACCTCCCATTAGGTTTGAAGCCAAAATATTCCTTCATGTTGAGAATTTTATGTATATTCGTCAACTTTCAAAGTTGCAATTGAATTTGTGTGTAGGCTGAACAGAAGAGCCCATTTATGGCAGTCTCAATTTGTTGCTGGCTCACATCTATGATATAAGATATTTAAAAAATTACATTTTGCTGTTGTTCCAATGCCTCTCACAAGGTACGCACACATTTTGCCATCCTTTTGTTGATTGTAGCATCAGCTTCCATAAGCAAATCAAAGTTTTTCTTCACTTTCAAGGTCTCTAGGCCTAGTCTCCGAGCAACTGCAGAGGTAACAGGTCTGAGTCTGGTCATATTTTTGATCTTTACACCTCAGAGATGATTCAAGTATTGCTTTTGAGCATTTGCTTTCTTCTTAAATATTTCTCGAAGTAGGTTGCTAGCGATAAAGACAAGTAATGGATGCAGATAAAATTATTGTTGCTATCTTTCGTACTTCATACGATATTACTGCAACAGGATAATGGAGGCACTCTTTCACTCAGTTCAATCCAGATTATACTGATCTTTAGTGGAACTGTTCTTCTGGAAACAGCTATTTACTTACTGTATGAAAATTCATGGCTTGTAGAACTTGTTTTTTATAATTCTCAGAATATAATGGTATTGCTGTCTTACATCAGCAATTGAACTTGAAAGCTTCAAATGTAGGTAGTGGATACCGATTAAAAGATTGTGCAATGGTCTTTCAGTTGTTAATTAACAATGTCAGTCCTTTTCAATATAGCTTCATTGCTACTGATTTTGCTGATGTCGATTGGTACAGAAAACATCCTGTAGTTTTCTTGTAGGAACATATCCTCCAGCTATCAAAACTTATCCTCTAATGTTATATTTCTAGGTGGATATTGAATCCTGCTGTCCTTACACGCGTTGATGCACAGACTACGAATGGATCCTCCTTTGGAGTAGGCGATACTGTTCGCATCTCATCTGATTTAGAAAGAGTGATTGAACTTCAGAAAGGACATGGCGAGTGGATAAATGCTATGGCCCCGGTAAATTTTGAGATTATCTATACACAATTAATTTTGAATATCTTACTAAAAGTGTTATGACAGCTGATATTATCGTTCGTTTTATCGTCCTTTGTCAAATGTTAGTTTCTAGTCCTGTAAGTGGTGCTCTAACTGTAATTGTATATTTGTACTTGATGAATGTATTATCTTGCAAATGCGTTACTGATCGACTTATCGTGGTATTGGGAGATGCATTTATGCCGAAATAAAGGTTGCGGGTTGAAAAATGCTTCTAGGGCACGGCATCAAGACCCCTATTTATCTCTTCATGACAAAATCTTTACTACAGAGCTATAGTTTTCTATCGACCAACAATCACTAGAGTTTCTTTCAGATAGCTAAAAGATAATAGTTAGGATTAGTGTTCTAAAATAATATTAGGCTATATTCATTTAGGATAAAATTTTGACTTGTGGATAAAAAGTTGGTTTTTATTTCAATCCAGTTAAGTATCTATCACACCCATTATGCACCGTTTATCGCAAAATTATGCATTTGGCAATTTTTCTTATTTTAGACTCTGCTCTAAGTACAGTAAGCTCTCTTGGGAGCTGAAAATTACAGAGCTCTTACTATATCCTTTAAGAGATACCAGTTTTATGTTTATTGAAGGAGAACAGCAAAGCAAGACCTATTTTGTGTTATCTGGTAGAAATATACGCGCTGATTATGAATATCATCTTTACTTTTAAACAAACAGCACGTTTTGGCACAATTCTGGTTTTTAAATGTTTGCAGTGCCTTGTGAGTTCTCGGTAGACGTCGGTGATTACATTGGCGTGAGGTCATAAACACCATGTTCTCCTTTAACCCTTTCGTAGTCATAGGGAAAATACAGATAGAATGTGACATTACCTAATTTAATCGTAGTTTGCCTTACATATGACCTGTGCTATCAAGCTAGGTGTCAAATAACATCTGATGAATTTTGTATTGCTTTGTTTAAGCCATTTACAAAGTATTTGCTATTTTCTACTAAAATTTTTTGTTTCTTTCGAGCTTTGACAAACAATTTCGCGAAGTTTTTGACTTTTGAAACCCCGCTGTAACCAGGGATCGAGGGCTAGGTAGCCACAAATAGCCTCAATTTGATCCCACATGATTTGATGCCTCGTTTGCAAAGTTTTTGTTCACTTCTTTTCAAAATGGCGTCAGATAGCGAAGATGAAACGATTGACTTCATAGTTGAGGATGTTGATGGTGGCTTCCTATTTTCTTGGATCTGTTCAAACAATCCATTGTAAATGCATGGATTCTGAAACAGCACCAACCAAACCAAAAGAAGCAAAGCCAAAAGCAGTTCCGCAGAGAATTATTTCAGGTACTTGTTGGGGATTTCAGTTCACGAAACAGAGAAAAAGGCCAACAACCCAATCCATCTAAAAGATTTGATGGTATACAACATTTTATCAGCAACCACAGCAAAAGAGGCTATTGCAAAAATAGCTGTAGCAAGAAAGTGCACTGCAAATGCTGTAAATGTGACATTTTTCTATGTATTAACTGTTTTTGTCAGTACCATACCACAAAATAAATGAGGTAATAGCACTGAAATATTTACTACTAACAAAGATTTACAGCCAGGGTAATATATGGAGCAGTAATACTTTATAAAAAAAGCATTTTATAATTCCTTATGTCATTTCCTCTGTACTTTTGTCTGTTCAAAGCCAAAATGGACAAATATGTCCTTATGACGACGAAAGGGTTAAGGAAATACACTTAATTAAGCTTTCAAAGCTATAATATTGGATATAATGTACACCTTATACTCAGGAGCTTCACCAGAGCATCTTCAATAAAATTGTATATTAGAATGGCATTTTGCTTTCAAAATAAATGTTTCATATTCATTGTTCTTCTACTAGCAAGATATTTACCGGATGTGGGTGGGAAACTGTGGTCTCTCAAGTCACAGCTAGGGGCTCTGACCCCCATGCCTCCTCTTTTTCACCACTGGTCCTAGTTAATAACCATGCAGGTTAGAAAGTTTTCTTTGGACGCAGAAGTTGACCGCTCATTGGTGAAATCCTGCATAGCATACATACATATATATATATATATATATATATATATATATATATATATATATATATATATATATATATATATATAT
>WIPJ01000442.1:472996-499544 GCA_018155075.1 Cassiopea andromeda
ATATATATATATATATATATATATATATATATATATATATATATATATATATATATATATATATATATATATATATATATATATATATATATATATATATATATATTCATTTTCAATAGCATATGAGCTGCATCTTAATTCTTTTCTTATAGGCTCTAGGAAAGGTTGGTGAAGTCAAGAGAGTTTTGCCTACTAATGACTTAAAGGTACAGTCTTATGAACTATTTTTAATGGAAGCTTTAAGTTTTTATTAGAGTGGTTTGTGTATTTCTTTTTGAAATAGGTGTTAATGCGTTGTTAAATTTACTCAGCACAACATATTTTGCCGCCTGTTGTACGTAAGTTCATTGTCATTTTTAGGTTGAAGTTGCTGGGAAAATTTGGACCTTTAACTCAGAATGCGTTTCAAAAGTAGATACCACAGTGGATGATGTAGCAGGTGCGTATGGGGTGAATTATCGAATGTTAGTGGAGACGCTTGTTGATGTCGAATATCTTCGGGAGTGTTTTTATTTCATGGACAATTTTCATCATGTTTTGCTGGGCCTACTCAACATTGTATATC
The DNA here is from genome assembly GCA_018155075.1 of Cassiopea andromeda. Classification (NCBI taxonomy): domain Eukaryota; kingdom Metazoa; phylum Cnidaria; class Scyphozoa; order Rhizostomeae; family Cassiopeidae; genus Cassiopea; species Cassiopea andromeda. The sequence continues at coordinate 473,562 of WIPJ01000442.1, forward strand.
TCAACAGATATCTATGAAATGTTGCGGGTACATAAACAGTGATTTAGCAATATTTTGAAGCATAAGAGCTACCCAATTATGCCATTCAATCCTTGCGTCCCACCTTCAGCTTTCGGGGGAATGGCACAGCAAACTGTTTAGAGTATGTACAATCTTGAATACTTGATGAATTAGTGACTAGTTTCTGTCTGTTTAAGCTTAAGTTAATATTGAAAAGGTTCTTTTCGTAAATCAAAAGCAGAGCAAAAAATCGAGAAATTGAGTGCTTGTTTTGTAAAACACTCTTTAACAATGATTGTTGACGACTACACAATAAAAGGTATTACAGAAATCTTGTAAGAAGTTATAAGCAAATACTGTTTAAATTTATGTGCTATGAAAAGTTCTTTTGAAGTAAGCCAGCAACAAGGGTCCACTTTAGCGTCCAATGTTACATTACTCTTGAGTCTGAGATGTGCAGTTTTTAAATCATAATATGTGGAGGCAGTAATGATTACATATTTATCTTGTGAGTTCAAAAATAGCAGGATATTGGAAAAATATTTTCACCTAATGAATTTTGACACCATTTGATGGCAATTTTGATGGCATCGCATCCATAAGTTCCTGTTATATGTCTGTGTGCATAAATTGGACAAAATCATATCGTATTTTTAACTCTATAGACCACACCGGGCGCGCAAAAAGGAATTTTCGAGGGAGGGGCACAATCCATGATAAATAAAGCACCAAAACGCTTTAAAGAAGATATGGCATTCGAATACTGTTTTGCAGATGTGTGATTGAAGGAAGATCTGTGGGAGGCTTATTGATATTGGTGCTCTGAAGGCCGATTATTCTTATTGATAATTCTTATCATAGTAGAGAATGGAACATCGGGGCCACACTTCTCAAAGTTGGGGAAATGCAGTTTTGATTAGAGGGTGCAGTACAAAAGGGGACTTTTGCTGAAAAGGGCATGGGTCTAGACCCTCAGGACCCCTCCCCTGGCTTCGCTCCTGCTCACTGACAACAGTTCTTTTGAATGATAATCCCATCTAGGAAAATAGTTTGCGGTAGTGGATCCGGTGTTTCATTCAAATTTTAAATGATTCATTTTTTGCTTGTCCGTTTAGTTTCTTTCGTTTAAATCCTCGGTTATTTATCTGCTCAAGAGTTCTGTTGAGATGACATACGCTTATAGACAAGTTAAAATCTGTAAAATATTATGTCAGCTTATCCTGATTGAGAATAAAATTCCATTTTATGGATCCACTGCAAAGACCCTTCTTGTGCCAGACACCTTATTCGTTAAATGCACTCATCAACTTGCTTACAATGAAGTCATAAACTATTCTTTGTCTCAAGGTTAGGTCTCTTCATCTCTTCCATTGCTACATATTGGATAGTAAAATAAATGTTCATGCATAAAACATTCACTAATTATGAATTCACGAAATAAAATCTGTAACCAAGTGTTAAAGTTATTTTTCCAGAACAATTCTCTGATATGCTACTAAAATTGTTTGCGCCTGGCCTATCAACAAACCCAACGAGAGAAATGATTCAAGCAGCCGAAAAGGACAATGTGCAGAAGATTCGGATGCTTCTTTCTAGTGGAAAAGTGAAGGTAATTGGACATTAAATGGAAAAAAGATGGTGTGGTTGATTATTTCCATGCTCAACATTCAAACAAGGAATAAACTATTGAATGAACTATTCACTAAATCGTTGAAATAACAAGGAAATCGACCTTGTTAGACAAGCCATGTTGATATTGAGCAAGAAAACTTTGTAAGATATGTTATTACACAACATTCCTTCATCTGTAAAGAAAATGGTAACAATATTTTTCAGATAAATGATAGTGTTAATGGTGTCACTGCTATACTAGCAGCGAGTTTCAACGGATCTGTACAGGTGGTCAAGTTTCTGATTCAAAATGGTGTTGACTTAGAATCAAAGGTCAGTAGTATGAAACAGTTCATTGTTGTAAGATGGTCACGTTTTTTGTTACTTCAAGACTATGCATCGATTACGCAAGCCAACAATTTTTACCCTTTAAAAGGAACAGGTGTTTTGGCTAACTCTTATACACTGAGTTCAGTTAAGGCACCAGTGTTAGTTCCCCACATCAGAATTTCCCATACTATGAATTCTATATTTTCTGATTTTTTTCAAGTTAGTTACAATGCTAGAAATTACTCCTCACATGGGGAGCCATTTTGGCATCATATAGGCTTTATGGCGTATAAAACGCTTGTGAACAATCTTTTTAAGAGTTGCTTTGACCATTTTGAAGAGCTGTATAAGGGTAGATGAAATCACAATTGCTGCAAAGTCCCTTTTCCTTTTAAGCAAGAAATTTTATTCTGTATAGCAGAGTAAAGGCAACATCTGCTCGAGTTAGCTCAGAATTTTGGTGTCTATGGGTTTTATAGTCTATAGAAACAAAAGTCAAAAATAACCTTGCTTATTTTGAAATTGAATTAGCAGACCAAGAGAGAAGTCATATGCAACTCACATTGTCTTTCAAATCTCTGTATATAGTGTAGCATCGTGTAGCTTATTTAAGCAGCTATTCAATGGATTAACATAATAGACTTTTATTCGAACCCTAAAAGTGTTTGCCCCCTAGCATTCAAATCTTTTCCTTTAACTGGTGAAAGAATAGTCACTTCACTTCAAGTTTATGTTGTGGTCACTAATTTGTAAATGGGTTTGTGAAAATGCTGTATACTGCCATCATTTTGGTGAAAAGGAATATTGCTGTAGTGGCCAAATCACCAAGGGCACATTCCTTATCCCGCTTGGCCAACGTCATGTTGACTGACATCAGATTTTAAATCAATCAATGGGCAATAAGAGCTAAATAGCTATCGTACTCAGTGCCTTATCGTGATCAATTTTCAAAGCTGAATTTCATTTAGTGGGGCAATCTGAACTGTGACCCGAAAACATGCAAGAAGCTCTATACAGAAGTAGCGTGAGGTTACTGAAGAAATGCAAACAGATGAAATGATTGGGTAGATCTTCAATCATTCGCAGCATGATCTACCATAGCAAAGCTTAATGTGAGCACACATAGGGACATGACCTTGGATCGTTCATGTACAATGCACAAAGCAGGTGGAGTGTAAGTAACGAGAAAGTGAATGATTATGTACCTTGTTGTATTCTTAAAGAAATGAATTGCTTCTTGAAGAAAAAATATTTGCTGAAAATCCTTGGATGGACACTGTCTACCTGCCCCAATAGACACCCCTTCACTGCTTGTATTCAGAACAACACAAATGACTGCCAGTTTGCCATGTTGAAAAAGTATGTAATGTCAAAGGAAACTATAGCATCATGTGTTTAAGATTTACCTCAGCCAATAAGCCTATATCCATTGACACAATACCTATGTACCCGTTGACACAAATCATCTGGAACATTGCAAGGTAGAAGGCGACAATGATGGCACAACAACAAATCAATCAATTGACTGCCAAGATGACGGTCTTTTTCAGGAAGAAGAACCTCCAAAATTATTCTCGCAATCAGATTAGATGACTTGATACGTAGTCTTGACCTATCAAGAAGAAGTCTCTAAGCTTCTACCTTCTAGGCCAAAGGAATTTAAGTCTTCTCTTTTCAGGGGCAAGAGGTTCTTTACAAAGGATTCGAGATGCCAGTCCTTCGAAATGTCTGCAAAATACACTCATTCCATGCATTGACGATTTCATCTTTGGCATGAATGCTATGGTGCATTTCTTAGGTAGCCTTTTTGACAGATTTCCTGCAAATTTCAGAGGTATTAGCGATAGACAATTAGAAAATCTCACCAAACCAATGCGACTGTGGAGTAACGTCTTCAAAGTAGATGGAACCAGTATTTGATGGCAGATAGCTTTTGGAGTTTGCGAAGAGATTGCGATGATGCGTGCCATAGCAGAAGGTAAAAGAAAAGAAACTCTTCTAATTGACTCTACGCCAGCATAGATAATCTAGGAGTGATTTAGTTCTCTGCTTAACTCTCCAAATTCCCTGGTTATATAGAACTACTTAGGAAACTACTTGAAAGTTATTTAAGAAGTCTCTTTACGTTAAAAAGTTTAATAACTCTATTCCATTTATAAGCAAAAATAATTTTTTCAGAAATAGTTTTGCAACATATTTCAAAAGTTAAACATGACGGAAGGATTCTAATGTGAGTTTTTGCATTCATCATATCACAGCTGTATAGATTCATCTATTTGTAACAAGAAGGCAAGAAATTTGCTTCTTCATGAAATCGACATGAAAACACCACTTTGCAAAATCATTCGTTTCTTCACATTCAAAAAGTCATTCGTATCTGCATTCACTTATTCCAAACAAAGTCTTAATATCTGTGGCGTGCCAGAAGAATTTTGAGTGGAAGGGAGTGTAGTGACAGAAAGTTACCAACCGTCTACTAAATTTCCCAGAAATACAGACAAGATATGATGGATTACCGACAAGCTATGATCGCAGAGCAAGCTTTTATTGATAAGCTATAGAACTACCTACAATTCCGGTAAAAATGGGACTGTGACACCCTCCAATACCCCCAGTTTGGTACGCCCCTGCTTAAACAGGCATGTTTTCCTTTCCTTAGGACAAAGATGGAGATCGAGCGGTCCATAATGCGGCACATGGCGATGAAGCTGAAGTTTTAAAGCTCCTTGCACAGGCTGGTGCTGACATGAATGCAAAGAATGATAAAAACCAATCAGCGCTTCACATTGCAGTGAATAAGGGCTACACAAGAATAGTTAGCTGTTTGTTAGCATCAAAGGCACGTCCGTCCATACAGGTGAGATAACTTTCTTTGTAAACGTTGTGATCACACCTTCTGGCGTCTTCTACTTGGTAGTATCAACTCGTTTCACATTGCTAATTGATGTCTATTTTGTGGGGCGTTCGAGACTTTTAACAAAATCCCGTTTTGCTTGGAATGCTTTTGAGCGGCACTATTTGGCCATTTTCATAGAGATACATGATTTAGTGGATGTAAAAGCATTTCAGGCAAAATGTAACGCTTCAAAACCCTCAGTTGCAACAAAAATGGTTGCTATATGTGTTTGGAGAGTACAAAGGAGAAGAAATGACAAACTATCTTCGAGAATTGTGTTCTAACTAGCTGTAGGATCGGGTTAACGCTACCTGCATTCATGACCAATACTAGAAGACAGGTATATGTAGAGAGGGTTCTCCTACTAATCCAAATCAGTCAACCGACCTGAAAGTGGTAGGACAGGTTACACGTATTATATACCTTCATTTTGATTGGTTTTTACCATTTGTATTCAGACTCCAAATGATGCAATACGTATACGATGTTCCAACTTTGTGATGAAATTATGGCTTAAATGAGTGACAAGCTTACGGTCCCAAGTAACGGCTGTGTAACCAGAAGCGCATCTTTGGGGATTAACCTATAGTGGGACGGAAGAAGCAAAACAGAATGATGCTGGAGTGGGGTGTAGACAGGGTGAGACGAGTGTGTAGCTAAGGGATTAGAAGTTTAGCATCTTCTATGGAAAGCCATCCGTAAGCTGAAAGGGCCTGTCATGGCCAGTGTTACAGCTGTATGCCCCCCTGGCGCATTTTTTGGCCACAACCATAAATCATTATAAGAAATCCCTATTGGAAGTAAAGATTAGCTTTTTCAAGTAAAACCAGCCGTTGAAATCATTGATTTTAGGGTGAAAACAATCAGTAGATCTTGTACAATTTTTATATCAGAGTTTCCCTCCTATGTATGGATTTAGTCGTAATACTGGAAGAAGTAGTTTCTTAGTTTTCATTGAAGTCTCAATTCAAATGATAGTATTGATCATTCTGCTTTTTACCTGCTTTTTCTCCAAAGGAAACATAGTGTGCCTGGATGGTACAACTAGCAGACCCCATCGGTTATAACTATGTAGACATTGTTGCTTTATAGCAGTGTAACCACTGGAGCATTTGGCTCTTGTCGTCTCTTGCAACGTATCAAGATTGCTACTGGGGTCGTCACTGTGTTGCTTCAAACCTATATGATAAAGCCTGCAAGAAACTCTTCTTTGACTTAGCACATCGTGATTCTAATATTCTCAATTTTATTTTGCTTTAGGCAATCATTAAGTTTGTTTACTTTTCAGGATTCTTTTGGCGACACGCCATTGCATGATGCTATTACAAAAGAAGAAGATGAAATAATACAATTACTACTACAGTTTAAGGCTGACATATCGGTGAAAAATAACAAGGGATTCAACTGTTTGCATCATGCTGCCTTGAAAGGAAGTGTGAGGTAAGGTAGATTTATTTCTTCAAGACTAGATTAAGATACCTCACTCGTACTTAACGAAGATGCAGTGGTGTGCATGCATAGGATTAGACGTACATCATATTAGCCACTCATGTTAGTAGCCATGCATGATATTGGTCACATAATATTAGTCATGCGTGATACTATTGGTACTTAATATTAATTATGCATAATAGCATTCATGCATAGTATTAGTTCTTCATAACATTAGTCATTAATGATATCAATCATACATGATATTAGGCTGTTATTCATACATGATATTAGTCATATATACTTCTAGTCATACATGATATAATATTAGATGTTTTTGTTGAATTTAAGCAGGCGTTGTCAGTCTAACACGAAATATAGAATCATAATATTTACTTTCAGTGCCATTACAGCTCTGCTAGCCATTAATTCACACCCCTGGATAATAAATGAAAAGAAGGAAGATGGTTTCACAGCACTTCATCTTGCGTCATTGAACAAACACCAAAAAGTGGCCGAGATGCTGATAACGCAGGTTATTGCATAATTCAATTATTTGGCTAGTGCAGTATTGATCACCTCAGTGGTATTATAGCAATTCTGATACTTTTATTGGATTACTGTGCTGATAAAGTTTGTAACTCCTGCTCATCTTTAGCATTATGCGAGTTTTTAGACTGAAGGTGGTGCCCAGGAGAAGGTGCAATAACGGAAATGCTTCTCGGGTGCGTCCTATATGCGCAGTTTTGTATGTGAATCAATTTAGCTATCTGAGTTGGTTGCTCTTTTATACAGGGGAAAGCAGACATAAACGCTCAGAACGACAAACTTCAGACATCACTGCACATCGCAGTTGTAGGACAGAACCTCCAGATGGTTCAAGTGAGTAACTTGACTTGTGAGCTTTTAGAGAAACGTCATTGTGAGCTGCAATATGCAATATATTCATAGTTTATAATATTACATTTATCAAATATTACATCTAATTCAAAGCCCACAGCATTCTCATAGAGCCTCAAAGCATACTGAAAATGATTTTTATATTTGTCATTTAAAGAAGACGAATAGTGGGCAAGAGGGATATTCTTTCAGAGGAGCAAAGTCATGGAATAGTGTCCTAGATTATGAAAAAGTCGCCCCAGGAATGTAGTGAGAAACCTTTGGTTGGGTGAGGTGTAAGTTTGAACTTACCCGAATTTATCTGGTTAGTAAGCTGTTATATTGTCACCGATCACTATTCATTCTAAATTTTAAAGCAATGCTCTTTTAAATACTGGGAAACACAGTTATGAGTTTGGCTTTGCAAGTAGAGTATCTCGTTAGCTATCTGTTTTCCTAATCTTTGAAGCAAAATCTGACCCGCATGATTTTGAAAAGAGGCATAGTAGTTGGAAGATATAACCGTGAAAGTATACAGAGGAATGGAAGTAAACTAGGAGTACAAGAATTGGACAGCAAAGTTATCGACATTGAGATTAAGGAATTGGCTTTCCTTCTCAGCATAAAGATCACTGATGAAAACAATTTATCTCCTATTGTTTGGAAGGGTGACCCTCTAGAGTCTAGAGCATCGGACAATGCCCTTTCGCAAAACAGGATATAGATTCTTTTCATCAGTGATCTTTACATTGAGCAAGACAACTGATTAAGTAGCCTGAATTTGATGACTTCTATGAACTAACAGGAAAAAGCTAGATCTAGCAGTCTACTCAAATTAAAGTAAACAAGCAAGCAAACAAACAATCAATCAATAATTCTCTTTATTGATCATGTTTTAACAAAACTATGCTCTCTTCTAGCTGCTTGTGGAAGAGGGTGCCAGTCTGGATTTAAAGGATGAAGATGGTGATACCCCAATGCATGAGGCAATTCGACATCACACTCTTTATCAACTAAAACAGATGCAGGATTCAACAAATATTGCAATGGTATGCAATGACTGCTTCACTTAAATTGTAATTGAAAATAGCTGATCTGCCAAGCTTTAACATATGTTTATGTACATTCTACTGTCTATGCACCACGCTAATTTTTTTAAATAGTCACGGTGATCTGAATTTTTCTCTGAGAAATTGTACGATCATCGAGTTTCAAAATTGCAGGCATTTCGAACATTTAGAGATCTGTTTGATACTATGAATATAGGCCCCTGGATAGAGTATGTTATAATTAGGAAAGCAAATTATAAAATACTTTGCTAGTTTTGGAAAAAGAGACCACTGTGAAAGTATTAAGTTGTCAAGGTGTGACGTCAAAGCGTAGCCAGTGGTAAATTGTGCCTTTAACTTTCCGGCTCTTGGGTGGAACTTGTGATAAAAGCTGGTAAAATCCAACACAACTCAACGTTTAAGTATAATGAACATCATATTGAACAAAGGTGGCCAACAAATAAGAGATCAAGAGCCACAATTTATACTGTATTGCCACAAAATAGCTACATCATACATATGAGTATCAACAATGGGCAAAGATAAACATCACCCCCATTCCTTCCTCTCACATGAAAATACTTTTTGAAAATCAAGTGAAGTAGGTATATACAAGAAAGATATACTTAAATATGAGTGTAAGAATTGTAATTATCCATTAATTTCAAAATTTAAAAATTTTTTGAGCCTAAGCTTTAAAAAAAGATGTTTTGCGACAACCAATCTCATAAGAAACTCTTGCTATGGCAATTGTTAATTCGTAGTATTGAAGTATGTTACGCTGTGACGAGCATGGAATGGTTGAGTACCACTTGTCCCTATAATAACTGTCATTATGTGTCAGCATTTTTCATAGACACAATTCAGTTACACTGAAACATGGTATTTCTAATGTCTTTTGTATTTGGAGTACAATCTGTGTAGTTTCATTCCATTCTCTTGCATTGAAATGTGACAGTTCTTCTAAGCAAAAGATGAAAACCACAGGCTAAGTAAACTTCAATGCTCTAGGAGTCTTTGATAACAAGATCTGAAACATGCATTTAGGATGGTACAGGAAGTTGTGGTGATGGAAAGTTCTACAACTTCATGCCAATATTTAATGGTGCAGAATCGTGTTAAAGTTATGGTTGATAATGAAGCTATATCTTACAAAAGCAATGTGTAGCAAAATATCACAAATTTAAGTGACGGTAAAGAATTCATATAGAAGTTTTATTGTGAATGTCTCTTCTACGTCTTAGTAACGGCTAGAAGGGTATTTAGAGACCTTAATAGAATTCTACAAATGATTTTCCATTACACTATTTCCTTCTCATGTGAGGTTGTTTGATATATTATAGGATGTGATGTGATAGTCAATTTTATTCCATGATGCTCGATTACATTGAACAAATTGGATTGCATTTTGTTATATTACAATGTATTATGCAATTTATATTATATTATACGATATTTATTATATTACCTTATGATGCGTTCTAGTATTTGACTTACACAGCATTTTACTAAAGCGATACACTATTTTAGTATTTTCTATTATGTTGCACTATGTTTTATTTTATTACATTATCTTTAGCAAATATTTTATTGAATTGTGTTAAATTATACTATGCTATATTACATTACGTTATGTTATATTATGTTCTATTACATCAAAATACAATATTTTTTATTATGCTATTTTATAATATAAAATAGCATAATTACATTATATTATATTACATTATATTATATTTCATACTATTTTACTACATATACTAGATGTTGAGAGTGCCAAGTAATAACTGAACTATGATTATTGCGTGGTTTCTAGTCCTACATTCTATTATCGATTATGCGGATAGCTCGAAATGAACTTCCAGGACAGCTGTTCCGACAAGATAACTAGTGAGATAATCTAGGGTGTTGATATTTCTTGAAAAATGAAATGCATGGTGTGAGCAAACCGGTTCTAGTGTTTTAAGCACTAATACAAATTTCATAGGTAACAAATCTCTCAAAAATGGTTTCTTTAAAGCATGGGTCGATACTTTTTTTTTACTTTCCATGCCATTGCCATAGCTGAAGGGGCATACCAGAGCATTAACCTAGCAACAAATATCGTTAAAATACCTGTTAATATAGTCGAGGTTTAGATAATCAAGGCTCGGCTAACTGAGGCTCCGATGATTGAGGATTTGCTGCATTGTAGAATATAACATGTGCTGATATGATGTATATGGTGCATGGGACGATAGAAAATATTTCATGATATTAAATGTGACATGTCATTACACAGGCTCTTCTGGGACTTGGAAACGCGATATCTGATCCGAAGACCAGCTTCTCCATTGCATGCTTCCTGGCTTCCCATGGTACCGACCTTACTTTAAGAAACAATGAAAACCAGACTCCTTTGGACCTGTGCCTCGATCAAAGCCTTTCCGAAGCTATTTCAAATTGGCATGTTCCACGTCCGAGGTTAGTTATTAAAGATTAGCATTACTATCTTTTGCAGTATTTGTGGAGTTCCGTACTGTATACTTTTGATCATGTATAGCAAATCTCATCGTAGTTATCCTTATCAGTATAAAGAAGCTTCTTTGAAATCTTGCCTTACATAAATGCATTAAAATCATTATTTAATTAAGTGCCAGAGTCTCTGTTGCGTCTCAAAAAGTTGGGAGTACGAGGACGAGTGGGAGTGCTAGGACTATGAGCCCAACTGGAAGTCCTGGGACCGAGGGAGCCACTGGAAGAGCTGCGAATGCTGAGGTCACTGGAAGTGGACATACTCGAAGGGCCACTGCAAACACCTCAGCTAGAGAGAGCGGTGGAGGCGCTGCAGCTGACCAGGAAGTTGACACTGACTGTATCATTTGTAGCGACAACCCACGTGATACCTTGTTCATACCATGCTACCATATAGCAGTATGCGCGTTGTGCTCTCCACGTGTGAAGAAGTGTTTGATCTGCAAAGCACATGTAGAATCAACAATTCAGGTAGGTATTCACAGCTATATTGCCAATTATTTGCGCATACTCTAGCTTGATAGACATTTGAGCACTTAAAGCCATGTAAAATCTAGAAAAATAGGTGGTAATAGGCGGGGTCGCATTTATTTCTTATGGCGCCCTGGACACGATGCTAATTGAAGCACCTTTACAATATACCAAAAGCAATTGCGTCACGTGAGCGAAGATCTAGAAGTCAAATTTGGAAGTTGGAAACTGTTGTCTATAACAAAATCTTTGCTACAATAATCTTTTCATAGAGAATCCGAGAATTGCGGCCCGCAGGGGCTTGCCTCAGAAAAAGTTTTTTAAATTGCGTTGACTATCGCGTTAGAAGAAGCCCCTTTGCAAGATAAAAGATTTGCTAATTTCACATTAGATGGACAGGTGAAAACTTCAATTTATGCTTCTTAGAGAAGTCATAGTAGGATGCCAAATGATCAAAATTCGAAGTGCGCAATTGCTATTGCACATTTTACGTTGTACGCTGAAGTACAAGGGTAAAATTGCTCTGTTCCTCAACAGGGGACAACACACCCATTGCCTTTATACCTAGTTGATTGAATTAGCATGAAAAATGAACACATTTGTACAAAGATATCCATTTGAATAAAATCCAGGAAAAATTATTCTTGCCCCTTGCCACCAACAAAAATAGCCTTTCTGAAGAAGTTGGGGCTCAATTCAAACAGAAGACTAGAAGTTAGAAGTCAATAGCGCTTTATAGGATTTTCAAACTTTTGCTTGGGGCCGCCTAATTTCAACATTTCTAGGGGGCCCTGGGTACGTGCCCAGTGTGCACAATGTTTAATGCACCACTGGTACAAGGAAGTTAATTCTAGGGAGGTGGTTACACACTGCTTAACTGCCGAAACTGATTGGAGCAGAGAAATCTTTGCAGACCACGACTTTCAAATTGGCCCAAAATAGGATCAGCATACAGTGAAATTGGTGACATCGCATAAACGTCTTCAAAAATTTAATTAAATTGGAGAACTGAGAGAAAATTTTAGGCCTCTAACGCCTCAAACACCTTCATTAGTGTCATCAATGTCTAGAAAGGTAATCAAAAGCAAGCATAGTGATGAGAAATGAATTTGAAAGGATGTAGACAAAAGAGGATCAATCAGCCCTACAATGGCATAAACTGCAGCAAAAGAGGTGTTGCATTTGAAAATCCAGACTAATTGAATTTAGATTATTCAGCGGAGATTTTTCAAACCCTAGAAGAGTAATCCATCTAAACCTGTCTAATCTATTTTAGTTCTCTCTATCTTAGTTTAGGCTTTTCAAAATATAATTTGTTCTAATTTATTTCCAAATTTAATTTATTTCATAATTCAACCTGCCATGTCGTAAATCTACAGCTCAACATCGTTTAAGTTTGAAAATGAACTCTCCGCCTACTTCTGAGTTTTGGTCCGTCGTTTTTACCCGTTGATTGTACTCTTGGTGCTCCACCATTAAATATGGATGGGTTAAATTACTGAATATACGAGTATAGCAATTCTGTTCACCATGACCAAATTACTACAAGCAACATTGCTAACTCGATCAAGCAAACTTTCTCACCCTTAATCTCGACCCACATTTCCGTGAAAAGTGAGGCCGTAGTTCGTTGAAAATTGTATTCTATCAAGTGGTAGGTACTATGTATACCTGCAGTTCAAGTTGAAAAGCATCTGGAATATGTTTTTATGGAGAGTAGACCAAATGAAGCCTACTTCCCTGTGAGTTCACTATAGGAATCACATTTATAAGTTTGTTTTGCGTACTGTATAGGAGGATTTTAACTGACAACATCGCTTGCCAGAAAGTTAAGTCTAGATTTATTGTATTGCTTTGTTATTGCATTGGTTAATATTTTATTCAATTACCTTTTGAAAGTTAATTGTTGCTTTCCACTGTTAAGTCACCAAATCTCATATCAATAAAGTCATCTTACAATATAAGAATGGAGTACACAATGTTTAAGCAATGCTTGCATGTATAGGTAGTTGCTGCTTGTATGGAAATGTAAAATCATACGATTTCATTCTTAGTTCATTTATTTTATCCTGGTGATTCTGATTTCTTTTGAAATTATGTTGACAGTTAGAAGAATGCTTTGTTTGTTCCGATAAGAAGCCAAATGTTTTGTTCAAGCCATGCAACCATATTTGTGTTTGTTCTGGTGAGTGCATATACTCATACAGTAGATTATTTGATACAGATTCTATCTTAGCAAATGGTTTCATAACACCTTTGCAGCTAAAAGTAGGAGAAGGACTCCCATAATATAATCTGGCTTATTTCTAGTACTTTTTACATACCAAGTCTAACTAAAACTCATTCAGTAACATTGTAATTGTATGTAATTAGATTGATATTTATTTATTCTTGCCCTTCCAATTCCTTTGAGCTTCGATCTAGAAAGAACACATCATATTCCACTTTGAGAGCTCCTTGTGTTCCTTTGTTTGCATTCAACAGATTGTGCGAAGGTGATGAAGAAGTGCGCTCAATGTCGCAAACCAATCGAGGAGACTGTTAGTTATGCTGATTTGTGTGGTGCAAATTGTAAGTTGATTTTGATACAACTTTATCTTTACAATACCCTTTACCATTTTTGTATCAGCGAGTGCCTAATTATTATCAGGTATTATCTTCCTTTTGTTAATGCAATTCAATGAATGACACGGACAGATTCGGGATGAAGTGCAATGACATACTGAGTATAGGGTAGGAATGATAAGAGGTTGTATATAAAAGAATAGAAATGTAATAATCTTTGAAGTAGAAGTGTTTTTCCTTGTCTTTTCCCGTGTACCTTTGAACCAGTTACATTACTCTATCAATAATCGATATTAGTTGATGACTATTAACTGCCCTGCTATAGTAATTGAAGAGAAATATACTTTCCACAGTATGTCTCCCATTCTAGTCTTTGTTATCATGCTACTGCATTTCAGATGGCAGCTATGTATTTAGTATTTGTTGTCTTATCTCTCATCCTGTCTTTCCAATGCTTTCATTTCATTTCAGTTCATCCAGTGTTATGCCCGTTCATAAAGTTATTTAAATTTCATAACATACCCTCAATCAATACCTCCAACAAGTGAATCTTATTACTGCAAAATATTTGTCAACTATTTCAGTTAATAAGAATAGAAATTGCTTGCCTTGTATAAACTTTGGAGCATTGTATTCTAGATTCTCGGAACATAGAGATTTCCAATGTGGCTGCTAATGATAGCAATGTAGCAAGTGGTCAAGTAAACCAGTTGACACAGGAGCTCACTGCAATGAAAGAGCAGGTATACAAAACAGATTATCCATCGCCTAACTGCATCTCCTTTCTTTTGGCCTATTGTATATAGCAATATTCTAAAGAAATACCAGGGAGAAACAGTTAAGCACAACAAATAGCTGATGCATTGAAATTAATCCATTTAGTGACTAATTGCTTTGAAGGAACAGAAATTTTCATATTCAGTAAGTAAGCGCTAAATAACTATATTTTGCCCATGTCCATGGAGACTAAAAAGTTTCTTGAGCATGTTATTCGATATAGTCTAGTCAATTCTATCTGAATTCTATTTAGCACAATTCAGTGGTTGAAGTTCACAGAAATGCACCGCCTTCCAAATTTTATGGTTTTGCTTGATTTACAATTTGGAATACACAGTTATAAATACGAGATCTTCAACTCAATGAAAGTTCTTTTGGACACTTATTCTGTTGGGATTTTGTTTGAATACTACACAATATAGCTGACTTTGACTTACAGTCATGTCCCCAAACACCCATTTAATTCCCAGCCACTAACTATAAAAACTTTTCTATTTTGATAATTTGTAGATGATGTGCCCAATTTGCATGGATAATCGTCGAAATATGGTGTTTCTGTGTGGGCATGGCACTTGCAAGGACTGTGGAAATCGCATCAGGGAATGCCCCATGTGCAGGAAAGCAATTGAAAAACGTGTTCTACTTTTTCAATGAAGTTCTAGTTGTGACTGATTATAACACAATTAATCCCTCAGCTTCAAATTGACACTATTTCATTCCATGCTGCAAGAATTCAATGCAAAAAATTTTTAGAAATATGTAGCACTATGTAAATATATTAATATGCTTGAGGTACTTCCCAAATGACCACTTACTATAGGTAGGAAATTTATGTTGAGTACCCTTTCAGATTGAGAGTTTAATTTAGTCTGGGATGCATGTTAAAAACGATGTGAGTGAAGAACTTTTCTATTTGTCAAGAGTACTTTAATCCACGCAATGTGAGTCCTCCCATATAAGATTATAACAGTGTTAGAAGATACATCCGCCTATTTACTGTCAACACTCTTTGAAAATCTTCCTTCATCAGGTTCAGTTAGAATGAACACTCATTTCAAAACTAAATAGCCTGAAAAAAGAATCTCTTGGCAATGTCAGAATCACAAGACTTCTTCCAGAAAGCGTGTGATTCTACTAGATGTGACAAATAGACTTATAAAATGTAATCTATCACAAAGTTTCCACTATGTATATGAAGCAGAGGTGGTAACTAGGGTGGCAGGAGGGGAAGGGAGACCGCTCTTCCAATGATGGAAAAGTTGGTTTCTGAGAAACGCTCACACCTGAAAAAAGTCGATGCATTGAAAGGTAATTTTGAAATAATAAGTGCAAATAATGTATTGATTGTTCAATTTCAGGGTGTTTCCCTAACATTTAATTGAGTAGTCAAAAAATTTCCCAGCGAGCATAACCGTCTGTCCTAAATCGCTTTTTTCTTTCCACTTCAAAGTAGCTGGTACTTCAACACTGGCTATGAATGGGCCCTATTTCAACCATTGGCTAGTCCTCCCTGGTAGGCTGCTGACCTTCTGTGTTCCTAACTACCCCCTGGTCCCGCCCTCTTTTACATCTACTTTCCCTCCCTGAGCTTGTCCTGTTTTGTCCGCCCCCAACAATTATGTGACTCTGTCTTCGTTACTGATCTGAAGAATATAGAAAGGTTTCAGCCATCTCCATTCTACCACTTATCTCCACTTTTGTTCTTTAAATAAACTCCTTTGTATACAGGCACCTTAGATTAATCCTGAGACCTAATGCATATTTGGGTTTTAGTTAAAATAGCTTTGCACTTAAACGATTTTGGGAACTTGGGAAGTAATTTTTATAAAAACAAGTTCACAGTAGATCGAATCAACTTCTATATATTAGCATTAATTTCAAAAATGCCATTTTAGTGAGGCAAAGTCTTCCAATTTGAAAAGGGAAGTATTATTGTTAATCTGCTTACGGTATGAGATTTTGCAAAAATTATGGACAGCATAAATAGACAACACCACTTGTATTGTTGTACGTATTTGCACTATTTGCATGAAAATTTAAAGTTTAACTCCGTAGTGCATTTTTTCTGTGATAATTAGCGGGGAGTGTTTCATCTGATCTTTTCTCTTACTTTTGACAGTTGTATTTAGGTGTCATGCAGTAGATATCTGATCTTGCGACTCACTCTCGCGAAATAATATTCCATATTTCAATACCGAGTATGCAAATGTCCATGCGAACAAGGCTGTCCACCTCCATATCTCCAGAAGTTGCTCCCAGGTACGCGCTATAGTGGGGGACAGAGAGGAGCAGGCACTCCTCCTACGTTTTGTTGGGACAGCAGGGAATCAGAAGTTCCATTTTTGAAGAGCAATAGCTTAATTTCCAGCAATTAATATGACATGAGATAGACCACATGAACTGTCTTCAATAATTCAAAAATAGAACTCTTTATGTGACTATGATAAGTGTACCCCTGCTAAGGATGAAAAAGAAACTGTCTGATAGATCTTTGTAGTGTCCCATACCTGCTACAAAGAATTTTCGCTTTTAATTTAATAAGTTTACTTTATTTAAGTAAGTTTTCCATTTTTAATTACTTTATTTTTGTTTTATTCACATATTTCTATTTTGATTTTTAACATTTCCCTCAATTTCTCTGTTTACTATGCTCACTTATGGGGTGTAATGTCCTTTTGCTCCTGTTGGCCCCCCTTGTACCGCTTCCAATACCTTTTATATTGAGTTACAAAGCATGCTTAAAAGCAAGAGTAATTTAATTCGGGGAAGAAACTTCTTGGGGCTATGAGGGGGCTACTCACCTTCAACTTTCAACATTCACCGTTTCGCATGGCAAAAACGGTAATGTAATGTATTTCTGTAGGGTAACTTACTGGACCCAGGACCATTGGTGAACTGCTGTTAGTAAAAAAAAACTTCAGACGAAAACACTTTTGCAGGGCAACCTCTGATACCCCCTGCAACATTTATTGAAGTTACGTCCCTGATTTCATTATAGGTCTGTATGTCAATACATCGCCTGTAAAATCAATGGATGATTTTAGGTGGTCATCGCCTATCCTCTATCCCGCGAATAATAAAATGTTATCACTGCTATTTTGTTCACCGTGTAGAGGATATGTAATTGCTTCCTATAAGGTCTCAACAAACATGAAACAATCGTCTCCGTATACACTATGTCAAAAATAGTAATTTTTGTTCAAGGTGACACAAAATGATAATTCTTGCCTGGACTCGCCATGGTAAAATTTTCTCATTTCTCATGTTTTCACACTGAAGAGCTCAAAATTGTACGTCCAAAGAGCCCTAAAGCGACTTCAAGAAATCATTTTAAGAGAAAAAATATGGAATTTATTCCCTTAATTGCCAATCTGGGCAAACTGTAGGGTAGCAGGAGGGCTGCGGCCCACATTCCATTCTATTAATTTCTTTTCTGTTGATTCTTCTTTTCTGTTGATTGTAGTCTTCCTTCTTTGATTTGGCTCTCTTCTTTCGATTAAACCTAATAATTCATAAATAGTCTTGAGGCAGAGGTTCCAAGAGGGCAAAAGTTCAACGCCTCCACAACCTCAAAACTCCCAATACAACTGTCTGAAAGACATTCATTGAAATTTTTTGAGCTCCGAAGTTGTGTGTATGTATACTAAAGGAAAGTATTAAAAGCTGCACTTATGCTTGAGATAATTTTAAATCCTAGTCCAAAACAGAAGATAGACTGCTTCTTCTTCTTCTTCTTTCGGCCTTCATCCAACTCCGGTCGGGTCGGCCCACAGTCGCAGTCTTTGTCCCTGCATCTTCTTCCTTCCACCGGGACATCGCACACTCTCCTTAACACATGCTCTTGTTCTCTTCTCATGACGTGCCCTAACCATCGAAATCTTAGTCACTTCAAGAAGACGCCTAATGTCATCGTTCGTTCTGTGCTGACGTACCGATATTCCACGAATCCATCTCATCATCTTCATCTCAGTGTTCTCCAACAACCTCTCATCTACCTTCGTCAGTGCAAGGACTTCAAGGCCATACAAAAGCACTGGCCTTATTATGCTCCTGTAGACTTAACTCTTGATCTTCCTGGGTAGGCGCTTGTCACACACTACCCCACTAACATCTCTCCACTTAGCCCACGCCTTCTATACTCTTGCCCTAATTTCTTCACTGCATCCACCTTGCTTTTCAATGATGGATCCTAAGTAGGAAAACTTGGCTACTTGGTTCAACTTCTGTTGGTGATTTTCCTTCACATTTATTTCCTCTGACTCAGATCTATTCGAAACCATGACTTCCGTCTTTCTGCTGTTAACTTTCATTCCTTTTGACTCTAATGCTATTTGCCACTCACAAAGTCACCTCCATCACATTTGCCTTCATTTCCTCATTCACTATGACTCCGACTCCATTTCTTCTCGTTTCAGCTCCATTGTAGTTTATCTTATATCCTTCTCCTAGCTCTTTCGATCTATCTCCTTTCCATTTGGTCTCCTGCACGCACATAATGTCTATCCTTCTGCGTTGCCTAACATCTACTATCTCTCTACCTTTCCCTGTCATGCTTCCAACGTTCCAGTTTCCAACTCGCAACTGTTTGTAGACCCTATCTTCTTTAGCTGCAACCGGGTCCTTTTTGGTACGCCTTGCATTCTTCTCACAGGTTCTGGGGGATGAAGCTGCGCGTCCCTTGCGGGGTACGCCCTAGTATGATTTGGATTCGTGTCGAGATTCATTTCAGGATTGAGTTGCCGAATCTTTAACCCGGCTGGCAAAGCCTGACGGCAGCACAGATATAGGCGGTGTGCCTAGCCTTTGATGACATGCACCTTAACTCACAAGCCAGTGAGGCTATTTTTATCCATAGCTAGGACGATTTTCTGTCAGGATTTTACTCCCTTAGCCTTTGTCCTGTCAAGGATCCCCAAAAAGCAGTGGGACCATTTGCCCATGGTTGGGGGCGAAGGGTGTTATTCTAAACTGGCACAACCCAACCCGCCAGTGACCCTCAGTCCTTAGTGTTAAACGAAGGGAACCACGGAAAGGTAGACTGTAGGCTGATGATCCTTGCCGAGTATTTGTGACCATTTAATTGAGTTTAGAGCCGCCACACTTATGAACCAAGCCACACTCGTGTTGTACGGATCTTTCCCCCCATAGCTGAAATTTTCTAAATATTTTCACGATTCCAATTTCA
This sequence comes from Cassiopea andromeda, assembly GCA_018155075.1. Classification (NCBI taxonomy): domain Eukaryota; kingdom Metazoa; phylum Cnidaria; class Scyphozoa; order Rhizostomeae; family Cassiopeidae; genus Cassiopea; species Cassiopea andromeda. The sequence continues at coordinate 493,270 of WIPJ01000442.1, forward strand.
AGATTTTCAACCGATTGTCTTAGCTAAAATCTTTGACTTTCGTTTTTTCGCCCATGCACATTAGTGGAAGCCAAAAATGCTGCACGTACACCTGAAAGGATGACACATTATAGCAAACAACAGATGTTAAACTGTTCGAAGTCAGCCAATAGAACATGCATAATCTTGAATATTGAAATATCGAAATTTAATGAAGATAAACTCAGGACCGCTGAGAGAATTCAGAGACTGCAGGGCAATAGAGAAAGACGAAATTGTTTATGCCTACAGCACACGAAAGCTATCCCCTGAGCAAATAGTTACTCGTGCCAGTTTGCTCTGCAGATAGCTCACCGTGTGCGCTTGACTTTCATTGAGCTTTTCGCCTTGCGTAACTCTGAGGCAGAAATTTGACATGCCTGATATTTCTTGCCTTGCGAGGTGGAAAATTCACGATGTGCAGCAATAGTGAGAATCATGCTCAGCCAAATTATATCGTATCTTCTATCTTCTATCGTCGTACAACGTGGTTTGTTTTCTTTCGTTTCCTAGCAAAATTACTGCGTATGCGCACACAGGTGGGAATTAGTTGTTGCGTCAGTGTTGTGATATCACTTTCGTTTTCACCTGGTCAGAACGAAGCCTGGTCTAAAGGTACAGTAATTGGAAAAATTTGAAACTTGATGCATAAAAAGCAAAGCTAAAGGCTGAAGAGATTGGTATGAGTGCTGCTAACCAGTCCTTTCAGCCTTACTTAGGTGCTCGCGTCATACGCGGACCAGATTGGAAGTGGGACAGTCAAGATGGTGGAGAAGGACATGTCGGAACTCTGCACAAGTATGAAAGTTCCGAAACGGTATTTGTCCTATGGGATCATGGAACGAATGCAAACTACCAATTTGGTAGTGCCCACGACTTGAGGATACTGGATAGCGCTCCTGCAGGTTTGTATGTTGAGATGATTTCGGTGCTGTTCTCTCTTCACTTGCTACCTTCGAAAACATTAATTCTGCTGCAATTGATGCAACTACAAAGCCAGGGGGTGGCATGGGGGGGACAGTACCCTCTTGTTTTGGAGTTCGGGATCGTTATTAGGTAAACTGAAAAAACCCCGGCTTCTCTTTCATCATATTATGATTACTGCATCCAAATGCTGCACAACTAAGAGGCATGTTCGGGTGTCAAATGTAGACACAGTTAACTTCTATCGTACGTTGGCAGCAATAAAAGTCGTAAAGCGTGGATTGTTTTTTTTTATGCAGCATTCGTTTCCTAGCAGCATTACTGCGTATGCGCACGCATACTGTGCTGCTAATCAGGCCTGTCAGCCTTACTTAGGTGCTCGCGTCATACGCGGACCAGATTGGAAGTGGGACAATCAAGATGGTGAAGAAGGACATGTCGGAACTCTGCGCAAATATGAAAGTTCCGAAACGATATTTGTCCTATAGGATCATGGAACGAATGCAAACTACCAATTTGGTAGTGCCCACGACTTGAGGATACTGGATAGCGCTCCTGCAGGTTTGTATGTTGAGATGATTTCGGTGCTGTTCTCTCTTCACTTGCTACGTTCCAATACATTCATTCTTCTGCAATTGATGCAGCCACAAAGCCAGGGGGTGGCACGGGGGCAGTACCCTCAATTCAACGACCTTGCCCGCACTTACCCGCTTATAACTGTAAATCGTGATCAGATGGTAGCGTCTTGTTTTCTCTTCTCTGTTAAAGATTATAGATTGAAGCTTTCTAATGATGTTTACAAGGGACGTTCTCCGGTATTGTAGGGAATATACGTGTGAAAACTTTTTTTAAGCTAGCCTTCAGCAGACCTCCTTTCCTGCCTTTATGGCACTATAAAACACATTGGTAGCATTATGGCCAACATGTAAGCAGTGGTGGACCTCCAGGGTATTGTTGATGTTCAATGTTTCACATCCATATAGCAAAGTGGATCATACATAGCATTCTAAGAACCTTTTTCTTAAAGTTATAGATGTTTTTCTGTTTGTAATTACTTTCTTAAGCCTTCTCATGTTGTTATATGCTATAGTCATTCTTCTTTCTATTTCCTGTTCCTGTCTACTATCCCTGTTAATAAGGGTACCCAAATAGACAAAGTCATATACTTGCTCAATTTCATCGTAGTCAATTCTCAAATGGATTATGGGGCTTCTACCTTTTTGGTAATTACAATTGTTTTTGTTTTCTTTCTGCTTATCTTTATTCCCTTGGCTTCCCTATGTTCACTAACTTTCTGTCCCAAAGTTCGTAATTTTTCCACTGATTCCGCTATTAGAACTGCATCATCTGCGTATCTGATGCTGTTTATGGTCTTACCCCTAACCCTGATTCCCTCTTACTTGACTTGACTTTCCTCATTATAGATTTAGCGTAATTCACTCACCGGTTATGTAACACCAATTTTGCCGTGTTTCAGACCGTAACACAAGACTTGACACCCTCCTGCTGCTACAAAGCAAAAGCGCGTCCCCTCTACTTATGGTGTCCTCATCCCTGCCTGATCAACCTGTTCTCACCAAGCTCCCTCAAATATATGAGTATTTAATGAAAGATCAGGATTTTGTTGAAAGAAACATGCATGTGTTTGCATAAGAGCTCTCATGATTGTATTTGCCAGAGGGAGAGATTACTTCTGACGAAAATAAGCCACCCTACGCTGGAAAGTGGACACAATACAATAATATGTATCATTATATATCATTATTAATTATATATCATGGCTGATTTGCACATGTGTGCTGCCGGAATATGTATACTCTCTGAAGACAAAAATTTAAAATCATTAGCTTGCACAGTTTTGAGAGAAGCTGAATCAAAGTGAGGCACATTTTAGGATTTCGACAAACATTAGGTAGAGCACAGTATAAGGAAAAGATTTTTCATTTTATGCAGGAATTGCCGGTTTTAGCTGCTATATGACATTTCAATTGAACCATCTATTGAATTTCCTCATTTTCCTCGTCTTAAACACCATTTTGGTTAATACCTAATTAAAATGTTTGAAATGACTTATGGACATTTATGCCAAATTTCTCCAGAAGTTGCAGTAGCCAATCATTACATAATTTTATTCAAACAGACTCACAAAATTTTGAAAGACATTGGATTTCAACTTTCACTTGACAAAGGAAACTGCTTCTAGTTATGCTAAGCTTAAATTTAGGTTGAAAAGCAATCTTTATGTAATAATATATGCTAATTTATGCAAAAAGTAACCGTGAAAAACCATCTTCTGCATAGAAATCTTTTAGAGGTTGAAAATCAAGCTAATTTATTATATATTTGGTTATTGGAACTGCTTAGTTGATATCTTTTGGTTCAAAAAGGAATCTGTAAGCGCTAATCATGGCTAAAGTACAAACAATGGCCAAAAGCAACCCAAAATTGCAATTTTCTGTATGATTTCAACGCTTTTTATACAATCAAACCATTCCTAGTAACAGCAAGCTGATCTTATGGGTCAAAAATGATTTCTTTAGGTATGTAACTTTTTACATAAGATAATTTTTATCACAAATGGCACTGAACATTGAGTCTTTGGTACACAAACTAGTGCTTTGTATTTTCAGAATTCTTCAGCCAACGTGTAAGAGATAAGCCGAGTCAAATAATGCTTTAAAAATACTACGAGAAAGAAGAAGCCAGTCTAACCCTTTTAAAGCTTTTTATAGGACAGAAAGTCGTCATTTTGGGCCAGATTCTACATACATTAGCATACAATATCTCATAACAGATTTTGAGATAATATATGCTAATGTATGCAAAATGTTGGAGAAAGTGCCTCCCTGGATTTGACGTCCTTGGATCCTTTTTTCTGAGTAGCAGACCATCATGTATACCCAACATATACCAATGGTTGAATTTGGAATTAATAACAAGCAGCAGTGCTGTGCAAATTGCAGGAGCGTTATGTATATAAATTATATGTATCAATTGAGAGGGCTAGAAGGGACACAACACCAAAGTTCAGTGCCAACGCCAATGCAAAATGTCATGAGGTCTTAGAGGATGTCAAATCTGGGGACATAATTAGGGATTTTAAAAGTCGTTGCTTATTTATGTTCTAGGGGGAGTAGATTTTAATTTATTTCGTTGATGTCGATTAGTTTGCTAACTATATATTTATACACATTTTTACAGCCAATTTAAAAGACATCGTAAATAGATAAATCATTAGGGCATCTCTATTATTTTACGCTAGGCATCAAGCATGCAGGCGTTACGTGTGACGGATGCAACGAGATACCAGTTCATGGAATAAGATGGAAATGTGCAGAATGTGAAGATTATGACCTTTGTTCAATGTGTTATCATGGGGACAAACACAATTTACAACATAAGTTTCTTAGGATGGAACTAAACAGTGAGGCAAGGTAATGTTTGCTTCCTGATTTATCTCAAGTTCCAAATTAAAAAAATATAATTTTCTTTTGCATGTATAGTTAGTGTACGAAGGAATTTCTATACTAGGCTGCTATTGAACTTTCTTAGCTAATGAACTTTATCTAAATAATCCTAATATTAGAAAGAGTAAAGAACATGGTGCCATGATTCATATTGAAATGCTGTTTTGCTTGTGCCATAGTGAACAATTTTCTGTAGGAATATCGGAGCTCAGTGAAAGAATCACTTGCGCGAGAAATTGTAGTGCGGCTCAGATGACTTTGTATTATAGGTAGTAAATTATTTGCTGTCTTGTTTATCGTTGGTGACCACTTATTTAGGAATGGCATTGGGCCGGATGAACATCAGAGGATTCTCCACATTTTTCAATTTCATTTCATTTCATAAAGTCGTTTACTGTTGGTAGACTAAAAATAGCTTTGTAATCTAGTTAAAGCCAACTTAAGAGAACCCTAAAACAAGTTAATGACTTAATTAAAATAGGAAAAAGTGAAGTAAAATAAATTAGAAGAAGTATACTAATGACTAGTATACCATATATAAAGGTGCTAAAGAGCTTGCCTACGGTGTGTATGAATAATGGTTCAAGGCACACCTCTAGAGATGACTGAGGGCCAAGTCATATGGACTCGGGTAACCGCACTAGCCCGCTTTGCCGAGATCTCAGTTTTACTATCAAATGTTGCTAAAACGCAACTTGCTATGATATGACAAGTGGACTAGCCCGGCAAAGTGGGATCTTGCTCTCTTCAGCCGAGATCACGGCAAAGAGGGCTTCAGTTTTCTCATATGATAGTCCAGCCTGGTTTGCTAGGCTAAGAAGACAAAATTGATATTAAGAGAACTCTACTACTCCAATCTTCCACATAGTCAAGTTATGAGAGAATATACTATCGATTTGATGGTCTACTTTTCAACAAAAAGTGCAAAATGCAGAACTCTCACAAACCTCGCCATATGAATTTTATTTGCGTTTCTATTTAGATCATTCTGGAGATATATGAATTAAACATAAATCCTAAGTGCGATTCATGAATTCTTCTATTGTAAGCTTCTTAAGACTAACATGTGGCATTATTCCGTTTTAGATTTGCATGTATCAGGCTGCTGGTTAATGATTGCATCAGTATATTTTCTGACAATTTTCGCGTATTATGAATAGAAGCGATATGGATGCTAATTGCAACGAAGTAATCAAATGCTAAGCGATCTAAACCATGCAGTTCCTTTAGCGTTTGGCAAAGGAACTGAATGGTTTAGATCACTTACCATTTAATTACTTCGTTGATCAATGTTTCGATTTTAATTTTGAGAATGACTGTCCTCTAACGATTTTCAATATGAATGCCTTAAATAGGCAGGTATATAAGCCTTTTCTAACTTGCAGTCCTACACAAAAATTGTTGTTCTGAAAAAAATTTTGCTGTTGCAAATCAAAAGCTGTGCTTTCAAAATTTTTTACAACTGCCGGAGGATGCAAAGGATTAAATAATAGCAACAATGGTAGATTCAGGTATGAAGTAATATGTCAAACACAACTAAAAGCGTAATTACAAGTGATAGCAGTATTTATTTGCCCATACTTTTATATACACCGAAAGTAGACAGTTCAATCCGATCTCCAACCAAGATTTAATTCTTCAATACAGCAACAATAAGATTAATGCGCAGTTCTGGTTTTTTTTAAAAAATACACTGTCGTTTACTGCTCATGTTATAACCATGCCTCTTAAAGTCCTATTTGATAGAGACATCCATACTGCTTGCTCCTATACTTATATGTAATCTATTGCACATTTGAGGTATTAATTTTATACAATATGTGTACTATTCCAGTTGTAGTTAACAAATAGTCACGTCCTCATTAT
>WIPJ01000443.1:6499-22400 GCA_018155075.1 Cassiopea andromeda
ACACACACACATGTTTGTGCTACATTTGGAGTGAGTCCGTTACTACTGTGTTTTATAGATCCCTGTCTCGAGGGAACAGGTAATGAATTTTCTCATTCGCATAAGTACCTCAAACTGGGCTCTACATTTTATATGACTGTAAGGTTTGTTATCCAAAATTACACAAGTTACTAAGTCATAAATAATTTTAAAAAGTGACATGGGGAGTCCGTTACTACTGTCCATGGCCATGACTTTTTGCCATCTGGTTTGCTTCCGTAGTTTATTTGTCTATGATATTTTAACTGACCCATTTTGTAAACTGGCTGCTGATAATACATCTAAAACACAATAAAACTTCATTTTTCCGGTCCAACTGCTTTGTAAGCCGGATGCTAGTCCAGTTTCCAATCATTTTCATTTTCTCCTACATTGAAAATTTCAGCAAATGTGCTTGCTTGCATACTCACAAGTTAGCTTCACAATATCTATCTTTTATATACTTGAGAGGAGCTGACGTCAGAATATTGCTTTTTTCCAGGAATTCTTTCTATTAGAGGTGGGGAAATCACAGAAGTCAAAGAGTGGAAAGATTCAATACCAAGAAGTGCTGCACGCGTTGCTTGGGATATTGGCCTGAGTAACATCTACAGAATTGGATTTGAAGGAAAGGTTAGCTATTTATCTTGTTTTCATACAGGAATTCCTTTCTACTATCATTTTTTCATTCCATTTTATTTTTATTTGAACGCAAAATCCCTTTCAGCAATTAAGTATGAATACAAAGAAAAGTAAGCGAAAGTTTTTAACTAAACTAGAATCAATATTAGTAAGTATTGCTGGTCTTCCTAGGGATTGTGCTTTGGGGAAAGTTGCTAATTGTGCAGGAGTTCCTTTAATTTCTTTTTGAAGAAGGTAATCGTGGAACCCATTCTTATATGTAATGGGATTTTGTTCCACGTTTGTGTACCACAATAGAAAAAAACTTCTTTTGGAGAATCCTAGTTTTTGTCTTGGAATGTTTAGGTGCAAGCAATTTCTTGTTGAATAGTTAGTTATATGTGATCTAATAACAAGTCTTCCTTTAGGCTGTCAGAGCAAAGACCATTTATTATTGTGCAGATCATAACTGCCATGTCAAATTTTGTCAAATTTCAGAACGAAAGTCAATTGGAACACTACCCGCCCTGTAATCTTGAGCCTATTATAAGCGTGCATACTCTCTTCTGTAAACGCTGAAGATGATCAAGCTTTGTGCTAGACAAATTGTCCCTTAGTTCATCACTCTACCTCAGATAACTTTCAAGCAGTGCCTTATACATTTAATCCAAGTTAGATTGCTGGAGTATGTTCTTTAGTTTCGGCAGGGACGAGAGAGCGTTTTGATTTTACTTTCAAAGTTTTAAAATTTTTCATTCCACGTCAGGTTGTTGTCGACTGTAATTCCAAGGTATTCAACCTTTTGAGCTCGTTTGATTGGCTCTCCATTTACATTTACCTCCATTGGATCAAGAATACGGTCGGATTGTCGTTTGTGACCAACAACCATATATTCTATTTTGTCAGTGTTCAGACTAAGCTTGTTCTGACATAACCATTCTGTAACGTTGTCGATCTCAGCTTTTAGAGCATTACAGAGATCGTCGATATCCTCTGCAAAACAAGTGACACTGGCATCATCCGCATTCATGTTTGAGGTACATTTTTTAAGGAACAGCTCAAGATCTTTAGCATACAGGATGAAGAGAAATGGCCCCAAATACAAACTTTGGGGTACCACAGGGTAAACAGTTTTCAAACTGTTTTGGGGTAAACAGTTTTCAAACTGTTTTGGGGTAAACAGTTTTCAAACTAGATTTATAGTCGTTTATTTTACGATATAACCGGTGTGATGGCCCAGTGGTTAGAGCGTCTGCCTCACAATCGGAAGGTCGTGGGTTCGAGCCCCGGCCGAGTCATACCAAAGACTTTAAAAATGTTACTCACTGCCTTCTCGTCTGGCGCTCGATAAATGAGAAAGGAGTGGGGAAGTTAAACACGCGGAGCTACCAGTAGACCAGCCCCTCGCTGTAGCCTTCACTGCATTTGCATAAGCTTGGCCTAAGGCTAGAGAAACGGAGATAAGCGCCGCCCTATGCGCCATTGGCGCGGGAAGGACTTTGACTTTTGACTTTTGATTTTACGATATTGTTTTCTGGTGGTTAAATACAATGCGAACCACCAAAAAGATGTCCCTACCATTCCGTATTTATTTAGATGTGATAGAAGAATCACGTGATCCACCATATCACACACTTTTTAAGATCGAGAAATATGCTTATATTAATTCCATGTTTGTCATTAATAGAAAACCACGAGTCTGCTTTGTTTAATAGTGAGGTCAGTGTGCTATGCATCTTTAATAAACCTACGCTCATATTTAAATGCTGCTGGATTAACTTCCTTCCTGTTTAAAGTAATCTTGTAAGCAGAAAGAGAGAGCCTCAGCAAGTAGCAGTTTAGAAAAGGAATGGTAAGAGAAACGAGAGAAAACGGATGAAATGGGATTTTAGATCTGTTTATGTGATTGGGTTTATTGATAGATCACTAGAGTAGTCTTCAATATTGTTTGAAATCCATTAGGTATGTGGAAGCAAAAGCATGGAATGAACTCCCAGAAACACTAAAACCGTCTTCCTCTAGATTTTCATTCAAAAATAATCTCTCTACGTAAATTTTACTTATCCAGAACTAGCTACATTTGAATTTTACGTCTATTATTGATGCATAAAATTGTCATTCTAGACGGGGTGCTCTCCTCGCATTAGTTTTCGAACTAGTAGGAGAGTTCCTCCATAAGAAACTCCTGTAAGTGCAATACTGACGTAGTCTTGTTCTTCCTGTTGTAATTTGTATGTTGGAATTTCGAATAATAATAATAATGATGATGATGATGATAATGCTAATGATGGTGATGATGGTGATGATGATGATGGATGATGATGAAAGACAACTGCCCTTAAATTGATAGTAATTTATGTCGCAGAGATTCCGAATTAGGGCGGATGTTGATGACTGTCCAGCCAGGCCCCTTCAGTGAAACGCAGGTTCAATGGCTCACGCTATAGCTCAGCCTAGTAAGTGTTGGGGTAACAGAGTGGATTGAGTGTGACCGACTCGATCACCTCTTTTAAACTAATGACAAGCAAAAACTGACCACAGGGTTAGTCCTAGGCTCCCTCAGGAGGCGAAATGGGAAAGCCAAGACAAGATGGATGATGATAGTGATGATGGTGATGGTGATGATGATGATGATGATGATGATGATGATGATGATGATGATGATGATGATGATGATGATGATGATGATGATGATGATGATGATGATGATGATGATGATGATGATGATGATGATGATGATGGTGATGATGATGATGATGATGATGATGATAATGATGATGATGATGATGATGATGATGATGATGATGATGATGATAATGATGATGATGATGATAGAAGATTGAATCTAGTCAATAATTGTTTGTTGTCTATGAATAGCTATATTACGCGGGTTTGTTAGCACCTGTGTCACCACTTACTTAACTACCTGTTGTTGCTAATCAAAGTTTTTTCCTATTGTGAAGTGTCCTTTACTACTAGTACATTTTAATTCATCATTCTTTGATTCGTTGCACCCCATTGACTTTAAATGCTAATTTTGAGCATTTACTTAGAATCCCCAACGGACTTTTTGGCTATATCGGAATCGTCATACATTTGGAAATAGATCTTTCATTCAATTCCAGGTTGACATCAAAGCAATCAATAAAGCTAAAGGCTACTCATTTTATCGTGACCATTTACCAGTACTTAGCAAGGTTGCCCGCAGCACTAACCTGGCAATCGGCGACAAAGTAAAAATCGAATTAGATGAAGTGGCCGTTCATTTATTACAGTTAGGTCATGGCGGTTGGAATGACGGGATGAAGGAGGTATTAGTTGGTTATGTATTGCACTCTTAATCTTAGATTTACCGTATATCTTCCGATAATCGCCAAACCTCAAATGTTTACCGCCCTCTAAGGAAACCTGTAGGTTAAGCAAACCCAAGTTTTTCGAAATGAACGCTGTCCTCTTCTTAATTGCTAACATTCTAAAACTGCTAAGCCATAGAGGTGACGTTTATTAATCATTTTGCTTCTCAGTTTAAAAATTTCAAAATTAGGGACCCCGCAGAGATTTTTAAGAGGCAAGAAGCTTTCTTCATTATTTAGAGGCACAATTAAGGGTTCCTAAGGGTCTCAAGTGTCTTTCCCACGCCTCTAATTGTGCACCACATTTTCTTTTTCAGACCCTTTCCAATACTGGAAAAATTGTTGGATTTGATAAAGATAAAGATGTGTCTGTGGTGTATCCTAGCGGAAATAGGTAGGGAATTTTCAATATTGAGCTCCGGGCTCAATTTTACTTTCATATAGCCTAAGATGTAAAGGAGGACTGCATTACAGCACTGTTAGTTTTTGAGAGGTAACTTTCACAAAGGAAAATTGTAAATACTTTTGTTTTACGTAATTTTATTTGACAATTGCTTATCCTACTCACAATAGAGCATGGATGTCCTTTTATCTTTCACCAGTATGAGTGGAATGTATTTCAATAGCTTTTAGCGTAGTTGCCGTTTAGTTTAAGTCATAAGCAAATATCTTCCCTTTGCTTACATAATGCTTAGAAGGCGCAGCTTTTGAGATTTAATTTTACTTTGGGACATATATGCATTCTTTATGTTGCAACCCCTTTGTTTGGGGTAAGTGGTGATCACATCCCCATTTGTAGATCTGTTCAGTTTTTCCTTACCTTTGAAGTTAAAAATCTGATGAATGCAGTTGAATGTAACTACAGTCAGTTAGTGCAGTCTAATGCCTTGATTTATGGAACATTAAGAGATGAAACCAATTTCTTTGCCGAGTTGCAATAGCTAGTATTACTGACATTTTCATGCATTCTCAGTATCCAGAAACTGAGAGTATTGCATCTTGAAAGCATGCTGCCAAATTATTGTGTTCTGGCTATGCTGGCTCCTCCATTCATTTCAATTAGACTATGTTTTCTCACTATTAGTGCAATATTTCCAACCTGGTCTTAAAGTTTTATGATTCCAAGAAGGTAAAAAACAACCTCGTCTGATGCAGAATTTAAGCGTCATAGATTTTAGGGCTGATGGCTTGAACCAAACCAAAATGATATCAATAAACATAATCTATTGTAGATTATTAAGTGATAAAATCTGTTTCCATGCACTCAAATTAATCATCAAATAAAATCCCTTTTTGCCAGAAGAAATATGCCATTATGTGACCACAAGGATGTTTGCAAATACTAATAGGCATTTACCACTAGAAGCTTTCAAGCCTTACATAATTTCACAGTTGACAGTTGTGATACAATTCTCACAGTCGCCTTGCTACTTACTCAGAATTGGTCTCCTGCAAATCAATATTTACATAGAATGAGACTATTTCTAATATATCATTCACATTAGAGCTATTCTGCAGACATAATTGACTGCATTCTCGAAAAATTGGAACTGTTGCTACGCATGCAGCATTTGAAATTTACGCCCATGTGTTTGCAAAGCAGTCAAACTTTTCTGTAGATCCGCACCTGCTAAAATTAAATATTTTAGATTCGTCATTAACATGATAGTCCCCAGATAGAAGAGGAATTGAAGAATGATTAATTTTACTATCAAGCTTAGTAACTATGGATCAAATGTATCTGTTAATTACAATATCAATATCCTCAGTGCTTGCTACGAATCTGAATCATTAACACATATTACAGGGTTTTGACCTTTTATTTAAAAGTTCTTTAATCGTTTTCCAAGAGCTATTTAGGCTCCCCTTATTGGAGGAAATCATCTCCGTAAAATACTACTTTTTTGCTTTATATTGAACATATTTACTCTGTCTCTCATCTGGCTATGATAGTCTACTCTTATAGGCGACTTGCCTTTAAGCGAAGCTGTTTTTAAAGTCTTTCAGATTCATATCTATCAGGGGCAGTACTTTCTAATACACGCATCTCTCTTTATGAGGAATACTTTTCAAATTAGTGCAGAGAAAATAGCTGACGAAATATTTACAAAGAAGTTGACATTGTCTGTTATAGTGACAACATGTTCCCAAAATTCACTTGCAACATCAAGAATGAATTCACTTTCAATAAAGCTATTCATCTTTCTTGTTTGTATCAATTTGTGGCCTTTATTGACTGCTCCATTGTGAATCCGTATGCAATATGGACAAGTTGCAGCAATACAATCAATAATAGTGGCAGAGCTGCAACCCTAGTTGGTTCATCAATGAGTTGTGTACAGCTGAAAAGATCATAAATGTTACAGATTTGCTTAACATTACCATATGCAAGTAAGCCAACTGCTTCGCTATAAAGATCAAACCAGTATCACTAAGTAGAATTTCTGCTCTATTCTCCCTATTCAGAAAAGAAGTTGCACTTTCAAGCCTATTACATACACCTGCCAGATCATTTGGTGGCTTGTACCCATCAAGAACAACAATGGAATTTCTTTTATGGGGATCAATTTACATGCAAATCGGGTCTAATATCAAAGTTTTATATCAGAACAATATCTTAGCTTAATGGAGTCTTTGATATAAAGTGAGACCCCTCCCTCATCAATGGATCTATCATGGCGTACGTGTTGATAGTCAAGTACATGAGTTAGTTCTCAAGGGTGCAAACCATCAACTTTAGTCTCATTTAGAGCAAGGACATGCAGTCACAAATCAACTAGCACAATTTTGACCTCATCCAAATTTCCACGAAGCTAATTAGCATTCCAGGACGCAATCGCAATACCATTCTTGGATCCTAGATGCTGATGATACTGCTTAAATGCTACATTAAATACTACACAATTTTACAACTAGATTGGAGGCGAGTTTACCTTCTCCTCTATCATGGAGATGAAGACCTTTAAGTCCTATTTCCTAGGAGCCTGTATAGCCGTTATCCACAGTGTTCAGAGTGAGAGGGTAGATCTAGTTTAATTTCTATACAATCCTTTCTGGAGAGGACTGATCCATTCTTCTGATTGGAGTAGAAATCGCAGCATGGATTCTTTACCAGCTGCATCATTAGTCCCGATTTGTATAATCACATGTCTGGGCCTTTTACTCAATAGTGTTTGCATGTAAAAATTATTATTTTTAGGTCAGCAACAGTGTTTACACTTTCAAGGAAGCTTCATTTTTAATGAGATATTGCTGACGAGAAAGAAAAAGGGAAAAAACAAATTTCAAGGAAACATCAAGGAAATTCTCTGATTTCTATAGAATTTTCACAAAATTTGTTCTTCAAAGACCTCCCATTATGTTTGGAGCCAAAATGTTCTTTCATTTTCGGAATTTTATGGATATTTCGTCAACTTTCAATATTGCACTTGAATTTGTGTGTAGTCTGAACAGAAGAACCTGTATATGGCAGTCTCAATTTGTTGCTGGCTCACATCTATGATATAAAATATCTAAAAAATTAAATTTTGCTGTTTTTCCAATGTCTCTCACAAGGTACGCACACATTTTGCCATCCTTTCGTTGCTTTTAGCATCAGTTTCTCTAAGCAAATCAAGGTTTTTCTACACTCTGAAGGTCTCTAGGCCTAGTTTCCGAGCAACTGCAGAAATAACATGTTTGAGTCTTGCCATGTTTTTTATCTTTACATCTCAGAGATGACTCAAGTATTGCTTTTGAACATTTGCTTTCTTCGTTAATATTTCTCGAAGTAGACAAGTAATGGACGCAGATAAAAGTATTGTTATTATCTTTCGTACTTCATACGACATTACTGCAACAGGATAATGGAGGCACTCTTTCACTCAGTTCAATCCAGACTATACTGATCTTTAGTGGAACTGTTCTTCTGGAAACAGCTATTTACTTACTTTATGAAAATTCATGGCTTGTAGAACTTGTGTTTTGTAATTCTCAGAATATAATGGTATCGCTGTCTTACATCAGCAATTGAACTTGGAAGCTTCAAATGTAGGTAGTGGATACAGATTAAAAGATTGTGAAATGGTCTTTCAGTTGTTAATTAATGATGTAAGTCCTTTTCAATACACCTTCATTGCTACTGATTTTGCTGATGTCGATTGGTGCACAACAGTACTTTTAGTAGTGAAAATGGTGAAAATTAATTTGTGAATATACTAGACGTTTATAGCTGCCAATAGCATTTCGAAATTATTGGCTGTTCAGGAGACTGTGTAGTTTTCTTGTAGGATCATATCCTCCAGCTATCAAAAGTTATCCTCCAATGTTATATTTCTAGGTGGGTATTGAATGCTGCTGTCCTTACACGCGTTGATGCACAGATAACTAATGGATCCTCCTTTGAAGTAGGTGATACTGTTCGCATCTTATCTGATTTAGAAAGAGTGATCGAGCTTCAAAAAGGACATGGCGAGAGGGTAAATCCTATGGCCCCTACCGTTTGGCTCTCCTAGGGGAAATGAAATGTTTAAGCAAGCAACATGGTACCAAGAATCACATGTACTGGAACAAATAATACGCTCTTCTACACAAACACTCTTCCTACACAATGGACATTTATGTCGAATTGAACGGGGCCCAGGATCAGGATGAATATTTCCAGAAATTAATAACAACATTAGAATCATATAACGTAGGGAGAAAAATTTTAAATGATTGGGCTGCAAACAAATGTCAGCATAAAAGCAATCTCTCAGGCCAACCCGAGTCAAACAGGTCTGTAACATGTTGTATTGATATTTGAGAAACATCTCGTGGTCTTTATGGGATTGAATTATTGAGTTAAATCGAAAAGCGAAGAGCAGGAGCAAAATGTTTTTGGCTTGAAATGCAAAATTTGGCTCACTGTACGCAGTTTTAATTTTATAACTTTTCAAATATTTACCCTTCATTGTAATCCTAGAGCACCAAGTCAGATATGAAAAGTTAAAATGCAAACCCAGAAAAGTATAGCTAAACTTGCTTTAGCTACCTTATGCACAACATTTACTTCAGTGAATGCAAAAAACAACAGCAAAATCCCACAGACGGTTCCAAACAACCTTTCCTAACTCCAAGGTATCATTATAATTGTAGTGGTGGTTATTTCTTAAATAAATAACAATGCTTCTTTATGAGTCTAGCTTGCTTTTCAGCTCTGCTAGAGACTTAGGAAAAATGTCTTGTCGTCTTGAAGTTTTACTCCGATTTTACAGTTGATATCAATAAAAGCGTATTTTGCCAGCGTGGAATACTGCAACAGTGCGTTTTGTATGTCATTAAACAATGCCACGTTTCTCTTAGTTAGGTCAACTCTGATAGGGCAGTTTCCAGTTTTTCTGTTTCGAAAAACAAGGCATCTAAGCTCCCATGAGAAAAATTGGACAATAATCTGTACCTTTCCTCCTCTCTCTTTCCCAATACGATGCGCTCTATCGATGTCTTTTCTATCCTTGTTGACGCCCAGTTTTTGAGTAAAGTATTCCAAAGTCCTGTCGAAAACTTCCTTGTTAGCAATTACTGTTACTGGGACATTGAATATGCGAAGGTCGTATCTTCTAATATATTGTTGGACATCATTGAGCTCAACTGCAACGTGATAGACTTGCGATTCCAGGTGCGCTATCTCTTGGCGTAGGCCCATGCTCAAGCTATTAAAATCCTCTTTTGTTGGAAGATCGTCTAGCTTCTTGTTTATTGGCTTGAGCAAATCTTCTATATTACGTATTATCTCTCTATTCATGTTGAGTATACTTTCCAATCACAAAATTAAGCAAATAGTAGACTTTTCCTTGGAGTTTCGTAAGACACGTCTCACCGGATGCAGATCAAAACCGTTCTGCCTTGAACAACGATTTTTACTAGTTGAAGCATCAGCTATAACCATTATAGGTGCTGAACTATAACAGCTTGCAGAAATCATTTGCTTTAAAGTACATCACTCCCTTGAAAAATGCTGCATGTTCACTGCAGCTACAGTAGTCAGCACCCTTGACCAGTGGTGGTTTTTCATGAAAAATCAGGGAGGCAATTGTGCTGCAGTTACCGAATATATCATAGTTAGCCGAGAATTTGCACGAGTAAATTCCTTGTAGCTAAAACAGACATGTATATGGCAGTTGAGGCTCAGGCAACAAATTGGCTTTTTCAGAAAAATGACATATATTTAGCTTTTGTGAACTATGTCTGTAGAGAATTTGCTGACTCGATCGCAACTGGGGGAGCTCTGTCCCTAATACCTCCTGAATAACTGCTACTGTCCAAGATATATTGTACAAGAGGTTCAAAATGAAATTAGAAATCTACGCTGTTCTTCTCGAATCCACTCCACACAGCTTTGAACTCAGGCTTCCTTTGTATATGAAATTAGCCTCATTCCATATGTGTACCATTTTTAGATCGGATTCATGTGCTTGCGTGAGAGCCAAATGGCTCGGAGCAATGCTGATTTTTTTTTCTCCGATAGCGGATTAGTACAAGCCAATGAGCCAGTTGGGGATCGGAGCCATACGGATCCACTCTCGTGTGCACGGGGTCTAACTGTTTCCAGTCAGCTACAGCCAACTACGTGAATTTTCCCGCTATCTGGTAATAGAATAAGTAAATTCATTGGATGTAGATGAAAGAGTGCAATAGTTTCTATACCTAGGAGCATTCTTAGTTGCTAAAACTGGATCCAGTAAGCTGTTTTCTAATAATGTACTACACTGAAGGCCCGTAGACAATGGGCAGGGGGGCATTGTCCCCAATAATTCACCGAGGCTGCATATGGAAGTGCTCTACATTGCACTTTCATTCATTTCTCCATTGACTCCTACACAAATAAGAATCTAGAAGCATCACAACTGTACAGATATACTGATTATATTATGAAATAAGCTTTAAACTTTTTTCCGTCTTGGTACGAGTGGTGAAGGAATTTTAGCTTTACAACTTGGAGAGTAAAATGCTGGCGCTTCAGTTCTTGGGCTCGCTTGCTTAGTGTAAAAACAATGTGCAGATAACGACTCCTTCAGGAAGTAGGGCACTGTTTAGTCCTGAGTACTTTCCATGTAGGCCATTCTGGTTATTTGAGGGAAAACTATGTAATTTCTTCTGCGTACTGGTATGACATTGCTTTGCAACTAACATCGGCGTAAATGCATGTAACAGCAAAAGCGAAAAGTCAGCGTAGCCTGTTCCTCTTTCGTTCTAAAATCTTCAAATTCGATGAAACTAGGTTGAGGGATCAGTTTCTCCTTCTTAGCATGAAGATCAATCATGAAAACAAGTACATTCAATTCTACAAACGGGAATTATCCTACGACTTAGAGAGCGTTACTTCGAAATTTTTTTCCGGAGGCGAGCCCCCAGACTCCCATTGTCCTGCATATTCAAAGCTATTTTGGTAAATGCTGTTTGATCCCTTGACGCATATATGCAAAACGCGAAAACTTCCAGCTTGTAGCTGGATTTCAAAACTTTTGTTCCCCCTTAAAAAATGGTCTGTTGTCTACGGGTCTGTACTGCCGTTTTTGCCCTACTGAATAGTAGTTTCAAAGTTCTGAGGGTTACTACCCCAGATATCCTACTTAAAATTCGTCATTGATAATCGGAATAATTGTTCAGTTTTGGTTACTTTCACAATAGCTAACGTGAAATGAATGGAGACCAGTTGCAACAGGCTGGTGCATGCCTTGACTCGTTCTGATAACAACAATGCATCTATATTGATTCTGTTATTTGAAAGTAAACATTCGTAGACATATTTGCGTACTCTGGTTTTATTATTTGTGAATGTGAAGACTATATGCATTGAAGCTGAAAGGCAGTTGTCTCTGTTTGTTCTCAAGTACCCGGAGACTTAGTTCATCATACAACTTTGCTCGTGGCAACCATATTTCAGTATGAGAATGTTTTGTGATTAAACTTCTGTTGAACGTTCCTTTGAATAACAACTGATTTTGATAAAGCTCTATATGGAATATTCAAGCAGCCTCTCCCCAAGCATAGCAGATAAAGCTTTTGAGTTGTCAATGAGAGCCTACTTATAAATCACGTGCATCCAATAATTTGGAACCATTACTTGGAGGTAATAGTGGCATTTTTATATCTTCCTTGCGACAGAAGTAAACTCAGAGGTTCTGTAATCTTACAAATATTTTATTTGTGGTACTGTGAGCTTCTTACACAATGGCATTCTACTGTACATGGGCAAAGAGAGATATCTAAGAATCGACAAGAAAATCAGTTAATATCAAAATGTTGACATACTGCTGAATGCTCTCAGGTAAGCTTCAGGTACTTTGATCATTTATTCTCAACGTTTCGTTTTTTTTCAGCTTTTGTACCCAAAACTAAAAACTCTTTATTTTTTTCAACATTCAACTACTTTCTAATAAGTCATGGGATCAGAGCAAGTTGTAAGATGTCCTATTTGTTTTTTACCTAAGAAGAAATAAAATTCTATTCTAAGGTTCAATGCGAGCTACAAAGCGTTTTAAAGACTATTCTATACTTGATTAAAGTTCATTGTTTTTTTTAACAGATCTTTGGTTTATAGCAGCTAGCTAGCTGAATAAGCAAACCTGTCTGAATATTTAATTACCTAAACTTGGACGCTTTGAATTTGGTCTCAAAGAAGTTTTTAGAACTGTGACGTTTCTAGAAGCTAGGAAAGCAGTACTTTTAGTTCGTCTCTTTGAGGGCCTGCATGCAAGCGGCTGTAAATGGGCGCCCGCATGCAAGCGGCTTTGAATGGGCAAGCTTGCGACTTACCAGCTAACAAGTACTTTTTATAAGAAACTGGTTTATAAGATGGTAATGCTAGGCTGGTCAAAGAGTTGAGAGACCCTAGTATTATGCTCAAGACAAATGCATAAATTGTACAACCTCAATTTGTATAATAAGAGTATATATTGTTGCTTCCACTCGTCAATTTGTATGATTTTTGTTGTGAAGAGATTGTAACTTGCGCTTTGATCTGCTTGATAGTTTTTGACAATGAGCGTTTATACCCACGTACAAGTTTTCAATTTTCAAAACACAGTTTGAGTTGTAGTCCTGCAGATAAGAAACATAGTTAGAAACTTTTAGTGCTTCACTACCAACATTTGTATGTCATAGTAAGAAACTGTTAGTACTATGTGACTTCATGAAACAAAACATGCAAGTGATTGCTGTTTCTGTTTGAGCATAAGTGTAGGGGACAAATAGGCAGCAGCCCCCTTAGTTTGGAAAAATCATTTCATTTGGGAAATTTCTCAGAAAGACAGTCGATAAAGCTACTTTGATGATCCTTCTGACGACTGATGTCATGGAGTGCATAAGGCTTATAGCAATAATAGGACTAGAATGCAGACTAGGTCACGTGTCATGAGGCACCAATGGACAATCAAAATTGTAGCTTAGGTTGGCAACAAAGCCAGGAAATTTTTTAACATATTGCGTAACTTCAGGACTCACAAAGTATCTTATCAAGTTTAGTTTTTTAAGAGTTAAGCAAACGTTTCAGTAATCATTTGTATGAAATATGATTGTATTCTTGCTCTGCTTTCTGGTGCCAAAATAGATTCAAGCTGAAAAAAAATATACCTGACGAAAACGATATCTCGTTTTAGAGTTGCGTATTTTGCCTGCTAGGCCATTTCACACTATATGGCAACTTTTAAATGCAATTCCCAATTAGATCTGTGTTTTGTAGGCCAGATGCCAACTAATACCAGCAAACAACAGCATTTTTCGTCATACACTGCACCAACACGGCCTTGGTCACATAATCATAAAGTAGGCATAGCTCTGTTCCGTGACACTTTTGCTGTCTTTCTGTGACTTGAACTTGTCATAGAATTTGGCAATAAATATTGGGAGCCCAATAGTAGGGAGCCCTGGATAAAAATTCTTCGAAAATGTCACCACCCATGTCCATTTATCAACACCCCCTTAAATAAAGAATGTTGTAAAAAATCCAACCCCCAACTTAATGATACCCCACCTTAACTAAGGATAATTTAGCGAAATATAGCGGCCTTGTGAATGCAAATCAATACTGACAGGGAAGGATGTCACAACAAAATTATTAAAGATAGTAACAAACACAAGTACATGCTTAAAGAGACGTTCAACACAAGTGACTGTTGCTGACTGTGTATTGTCTTTTAATAATTGCTGCAAGATCAATAACTGTTAATCTGGAATCAAAAAGTGGAAGCAAGATTGCTTACTCCTAAACTTCTTTAAGGAACATACCAAGAGCGACGCCACTGGGGGCTGGGGGGCGTCAGCCCCCTCCACCATTTGGCAACCAGTCATGTCGAAAAGACAACTGTTCTAAGGATAGCAATTATATTGACTTCTCAGCCCCCTTAATTTTTATCTAGTGGCGCCGTGCCTGCATACAATCTTGCAATAAACATTTTTGATTCCCTTGCTCTGTGGTTCATTGAGGGTCGACTGGCTAGGCCGATGTTAGCATGCCAATTGCTCTGTATTGCTCTGGTGTGCCACAACTGTTACTACATATTTTCAAATTGTCCGAGTATTGATATATCTGGTATATAAATCATATAAAAACTTTGGACTTACGATACTCTTGACATAAGCCGACTAGCTAAGCCGCCATGAGTTCTTGCACCATATCAAATTTTGACGATAAAAGCAATAACAATTCGCGAATTAGAGCAAAATCGTAAATTATCCGTTAAGGTACGCCTCTTGCGTATGATGTCCTTCTCTTTTTCTCTAACAGCAACATTTCTCGTAAAATATATATCGATGTTTTCCCTTGCTGCTGCATACTGATCCTCTACTTCGAGCCTCTTTTTGCCAACCTAAGCTACCATCTTTGCTCCCCATGTGTGACGCACAAAAGAAATCGTCAAACAATAGAGTGCGCATTCTAGTTCTATTATTTCTATGATAAGGCTACTGAAACTCACAGCAGCAGCATGAGAGTCCTGATGAAGGAACACAGCAGGAGCTCGCTGAGAGGATTCCCAGAGGTCCACTTTCATGCGACATTAGTAGATTCCCAAAGTACGATCCCTAGGTAGAAAAGCTGCATCTTATTTGAGTTGTATTACAACTTGTTTGTATTATTAGTATTTTATTTGTGCTGCTCTTAGGGTATTCATGGGTAGTGGGTTCTACATGAAAAATGTCAATCCAGGTAAAAATGCAGGCTGCAAGTTTGAGACCTCGGGTTTAGCTACGATGCTAAATGAACGCAGAAGAACATGCTCAACCCGAATTCTCAAATTTTCACTTATATTAAATGTCGCTCTTTTGTGAAATGCATGAAAATTTTATTGGCCTTAAAGTATTATGTTTGTTTCGAGGGGAAATAATATATACGAGGCTGGAGCTCTCCCTTCAATAAAAATGGTACAGAAGTAATATGTTGACTGGCAGCTGTTCGTGTTAGAAAATCGCCAAAGGACTATAGTTTCAATCGTGTTCTTAAACTTTTCAATGTTAATGAGGAAGTTCTTCGTGAAACGAAAAAGAGTTTTATCATTCATGAAAAATATGGCATGGCAGCCAAACACAACAGCGCTGTTAGCCTTCCAAACTCTCTTTGGAAAAATAAACTTGCAATGTGCTTCCAGCATTCTATGAGAATACCTCCATTTTAGCAACAATCCTTGCAACATCATGCGCTGCTCAGCGGTCACTCAGTGGGCTAGGATGAATGAAGACCTTCAATTTATGTAAATATGGCCGAGAGTTCCAATCCTCCTTTCCTTCTTGATACCTATCCTTCTTTACATCCATTTCATGGTAACCATTGTTGCCACTAGGCATTGTCCCTCTATTTGCTTTACTTAGCTCTACAGCCTTGAGTGTACTATAAATGAGGTTCCTTTTTCATTTTTTCCGTATCTATGATTCTTTGACAGATGCTATGATATATA
>WIPJ01000443.1:25091-49789 GCA_018155075.1 Cassiopea andromeda
TATATATATATATATATATATATATATATATATATATATATATATATATATATATATATATATATATATATATATATATAACAATTCAAAAGAATTGTAAGGTCAAAGTG
Organism: Cassiopea andromeda; assembly: GCA_018155075.1. NCBI lineage: Eukaryota > Metazoa > Cnidaria > Scyphozoa > Rhizostomeae > Cassiopeidae > Cassiopea > Cassiopea andromeda. Next base: position 25,202 of record WIPJ01000443.1, read on the forward strand.
CTCAATGCTATAGGCAGAGCCATATACTTAAGAATAAAACTTTAAAAACCAAGATAAAAACTGTTGTTTGACTACAATTAAAATCACATGACTCTGAGTTTCACGCTGGTTGCTATTATCAGATGTGCTGAAAGTTGTTGTCGAAGCATTGCTATATATCCTTGGCTGGGATAGCATCTGTCAAATTGCTCAGCAAAAGCAGTTAAATACATCTCCAACCCTTTATGAAACATTTTGGATTGCTCCATGTTGTCTATGCTTATTCCAGCAGAAAGTTTGCAGCCCCTAAAGTTAGAGCTTTCTATGCCCACGTGCTTGAGCAATAAAATTTCATAGGGTTTTCCAATACTTATTAACTGAGTTTGCCAAAAAGTTAGCAATAAGAGGTCGCCGCCATATTTTCTGCATCGTCTGTTCTACTTCATCCTGATAAAAAAATGTTAAACTAAAGACAAAACTACACCTTAAATGCTGGAAACTTTTACCTTAAAGTTTAATTGAAAAAGCTGGTTGCCGTACTTAATAAGAGAGGATCAACTGTATATTGCTTTAGACTTTTATCATATAAACGGTCTTCCAATCTTCCAAGGCGTCCTAAAACTTTGATCATAGAGTTGAATTTTTGATATTCTCGTAAGAGAAAAGATGACCCTTGCAGCTTTTCACTAGCAGATAGTTTGACATCTCCACTTTTGACATAAAATACCTCAGACCGAAAAAAATAGATAAACGTTGTAAAACAAGACTTTTCTTCTATACTGTAGAATGTACTCGCTTTTAGTCTTGGTATCAATGAATGATCATAAATTGAAATTTTGATGTTTTCGTAACAGAAGCAATAACCCTCACAAACCTTCGGCAGCAGAAAGTTTGATATCTCCACTCTTAACATACAAAAGCTCAGACAAAAAAAATTAGAAAGACATTGTCAAATTTTGGTTGAAAAACGAAGACTTTCTTTCAATAACTGGAAAAGAAAAAAAATTGCAAATGGTTTAAAGTACATTTTAGCATAATTATATACCGATTTGGAGAGTATTTCCAACGTTCTCACTCAAAATTTGTATAGAAGGCATCTGTTGATGTTCAAAAACAGCTATCATCTTGGAAGTGAGAAAAGTATTTGATGTCGCAAACACGAAAGTCTTAGTCCATCTTAAAGGCTACTCGTGGAGATACGACGAATGGAAAGATAGGGAGCTAGCATGTTCTAACGAGGGGGCCATAGCCCCTCTCACCTTCCATTAGTGCAACATCCCATACAAAACTTGGTCGTCATTCCTATATTTCATGGCATTATTCTAATACAATGCCAAATCCCTTTTTTCACTTTAAAGTAACAAGTGAATACTCTCAATCTAGAAACATTAGCACTTTTTCATAAAAACAGGTGTTTCAATGTGTCAGCTTGTACATACTGGCTGATATGTACAACAAAATGTTGGTCACTTAATTCTTGCCGCTGTTCTTCATGTTGCTCTCTGTTCATTCCCAGAACAAAGATCGACTTTTCAGGTTAATACAATAAGGAGAACCGGCAAATTTGCACAGAGCGTCATCTTCTATAACTTAACCCTCTCCGTCCCAGCGTCCCAGCAAAGTCCCAGATAAGCGAAAAGGTTTCAAGCCCGAAAATGGAATTCATTCGAATGCCTCGCTCTGTGAAATCCAAGAGATACGGAAGCGAAGTCTTGCTTAGGTTCTATGCAACTATTTAGGCCCCCCGGACAGCCTGAAGTATTAGACTAAGATTTCAGATTTAGCATAGCTTTTCTTAGATTGGTATAAAATATAGTGACTGCGTATAAATTAGCATAAAATTTCATAAATGTTGGGATCACTGCAATATAATTATCTTTCACTTGAGGGGATTGTGGCAGAGTAGCAATATCAAAGTCATATTTACATGATATTTAGCACTCTCATAATCACATTCAGACCTCATTCCACATTTTAGTAGCAGAGATTTGAAGGATGATAATGTTGCTATTGATAATACAAGAATTATCAGCATAAAATAGCATGAAATCTGAAAAAGTGTAGCATAAAATCGCATAAACGCCATGGGATCTTTTCATAAAATAGCATGAAAGTCGTTTAATTCACGAGCGACATGGAACTTATTCCAGCAGTAGCGTTGCAAATGTTGCTACCAGAGAGAGCTTCTTTGGACAAGAGTTGACTGCAGGGTAATGCAGTATTGTAGGCCTTCTTGTTTTGTGTGATATTTTGCGTTCCACACGTGTCACCTCGAAGATAAAAGAACTCTAAGATTTTTCGCATCTGCACATTCTAATATTTCCAATGCTTCTATTTTCAAAGCATAAAAGTATGGTCGATTTTTCGCAGTTACGTTTACAAACCTGCTATCAAATTGAATGCTAATGCCTGAGAAATCAAATAAGCCCACTGCTTTTGGTATTGAACGAGAGGCTGAGTATGGAGTTGAGACTTTCCAGTTCCATTTTAAGGCATGTACACATTTTCAAGTCAATTCCTTAAGGAAGCAGCAGAGTTTACAAAACATGAAAAGTACGGAGGTTTTTATAGGCCATACCATACAGTAATATATCATTCAAATCTTTACAAAGTTCTCTATTCAATGAAGGTGCTGCTTTTGAGATTCACTAGCTAAATTTCAGGACTTTTGGGGCTAGAAGTCATTGGCTACTCTAGAATTCGGTCTGAGGCCATACTCATTAACATCTGCCTCTACTGTCTTCACGGGCAGCTATGCGATTATTGACAGTGATAAGTTGATAGGTATTTTATGCTTCAGTGTTCAACATATGACACTAGTAGCATCCTACCAAATCATGCACCAGTATTAGACGATGTTGTCATCTCTGAGGATACAATACTAAAGATCATTAGATCACTTAATCCTAACAAAGCATATGGTTGGGATGAAATTTCTGTGATAATGATAAGATTGAGTGATGTTGCTCTTACATTTCCTTTGAAGATAACGTTCATTAATTGTTTAAATCAGGAAGTTTTCCCGGAAACATGCTAATATAGTCCCAGTCTACAAACAAATGAAAGAAATGCGAAAGAAAACTACTATCCAATCCCTCTGCTTCCAATGTGTGGTAAATTTTTTGAGAAATTTTTATACTATTCCTTATACCCCTATCTGGCATCAAACATGCCAATACATCCAAATCATTCGGCTTTTCGACACAGTGATTCAACAATTAACCATTTGATTTCGATAACCCATATTATCTTCCAATCCTTTGCTTGTAGCCCTCCCCTCAATGTCCGCTCCGTGTATTTAGATAACTCTAAAGCTTTCGATAGAGTATGGCGCGACATTCTTATCTATAAGTTGATTCGATTTGGTGTTTCAGGGTAACTTCAAGCCCTCATTAAGAGCCTTCTGAATAATAGGAGGCACCGAACTGTCTCGAATGGACAATGCTCAACATTAGATAATGCTTCGGCTGTAGTAACTCAGGGCGATATTCTATGACCCCTATTTATTCTTGTATATATAAACGATCTTACAGCTGATCTGAGATGTGACGTTAGTCTCTTTGTGGATGATACATCTTTGTTTACAGTAGTTGAAAATGCAAGTGATGCTGCTACCAACCTAAATCATGACTTAGATTTACTTAAGAAATAGGCTCTTCAGAGGAAGATGTCTTTACATCCCTATCGAAAAATATATACTGTAGAAGTGATATTTTCTGGGAAGAATATTGCAATTGGCCACCACCAAATTCGATTTATTGATATTCCAGTAATGAAAGACGAACACAAACATTTAGGGGTCAATCTAGATTCAAAGCTATCCTTTTCTGCACACATTAATGCAGCTATCTCTAAGGCAAGAAGAGGCAATGGAGGGTTGAGACTTCTCCCAAGGACTTTAAATAGATCTTCCCTGTGTGAAACATAAATTACACATTCGTCCCCATCTAGAGTACAGCGATGTCTTTTACCATATTCCGACCAAAATTTGCAAATTTAGAAGTAGTAGCACCCTACCTAGCATTATGAAAAAAACTGAGTTGTTCCAATATTACTCTCTCGCTGTTACCGTTGAATGGAGGGGAACATCGAGGGAGAGATTACATGAAGAGCTCGGTTGGGAGTCACTCCATTCTCAAAGATGGGCTAGACGGCAAACTCTGTACTAGAAATTGGAATATAAGCGTATATAATAACACATTGCATACACATTGCATACACGTTGCATACACGTTGCATACACGTTGCATACACGTTGCATACACGTTGCATACACGTTGCATACACGTTGCATCCAATCCCACCATATCAGCACAATACTCTTCCTCTTCTACAATACTCTTCCTTAGGGGCGATGTGATAGAACAGTTAAGATCAAGGACAGAAAGATTTAAGTTCAGTTTTTATCCTAACTTTATCAAGAAATGGAGTATACTTGACCCCTAAAAAAGAATTGTACCTCCTGTTGAAGTTGTTATAAGGTATATATTATCGATTGCTCCTCCCAATGCTAATTCTGTCTTCGGTATATACGGTCCAAAAAATTACCCTACCTAACACAGCTCCGAACGGATCTAAGTAAATTGAACTGTTACGAGTTTTAGTATAATTTCAAGTACACGATAAATCCAATGCACCTTATAAATGAAGGAATTGAAGATATGAAACATTTGTTGCTGCCCTCCAATTCTTTCCTATATCTACGTCGAAATCTTGTTACCAGAACCTACGCATTAATGCGTCCATTTGGCATTGCTAACCTTTCAAGTGAGGCCCTTATACAACTACTATTATATGGTAATAATAATCTCCCATACCATATTAATGGAGAAATCCTCCATTTAATATTAAACGACATTCATGACTCTAGAAGATTTGAATGAAAACTGGGCATTTATGGAATATGACAACGTAGCTACCACATGCTAGCATCCACCTTTTAAAACATTAAAATAATCGTTGTTGTTCATGTAAATAAGTTGTTTAATAAATTCCTTTTCGATTTCGCATTCTTCTTTTACTAAGGCCTTGTTACGCAGTAGATGCGCGGTTCGCATATAAGAAAAAGAAATATAATAAAACTTCTGATCCACTTTTCATGTAATACCGACCGTCAATTTATTTCCATTTATATGATCTCTTGATCGCCTAAAGTGCGGGGGCAGCTCATTTTCGGACCAGATTGCTTGCTGGTGACTGATGTGTAGCAGAGCCTTTACATGCTTTTTCGTGTTTTTTTTTCTGTGTATTTATGGTTTATGTAATGGCTTCGGGGCAGACACGTAATATTGCTCCCCGAGGCATTGTTCGTGTAGAAGTATTGTAAAGTAGTTTAGTAGAGTTTTTAGTAATGTTTTGTAAATTTTCGTTTGCTTGAAGCCACAACAAGTTTCAAAGTTTGAACGTTGCTCGGGATTGTTCCTTTAATGATATAAATCTTGTAAATATTTCAGCATTCTAAAGTGGCTCCTTATATTAAACAGCGTGTATCGCTCACATTGTTTTCCAGCTAGACAGCTTATTTCGTATCTTGCTATGGTTCATCACCAACGGGAAAAGAAATCATGTTAACTTGATTGCTTCGTTGAACATTCGTGGTATGTTTACTATAAGGACATGGCACCTCAACTGTAATTGGTTTTCTTTTGAATGGGTCATGAATACAGCATGAAGAATTCCGATAACATCTTTTTGTGGTCTTGGTTTTGTACTGTTGTTTAACGGTTCGTTGTCGTAGGAAATTAATCGTTTCCACGTGCAATTGCACTTTGGAATCCCTGCTAAACTATCAATTGGTCACTCTCTTTCCCAACCTCCTCCTGGAACGGCCTGGCTAGAAAATAGCATGGTAGTGGCAGCGGCATAGAAAGAAACTAAGGAGACATGTCACCCCAAGTTCTATTTTGGATGGATATTACAATTTGTCGAAATTCGAGGACAGAATGTAGCACATGGAATGAAGGAGCTCTACAAAGATTTCATTCTTCTGTACTTCATACCTTTACTCGTTGTCATGCGCTCCTCACCTTTGTTGCTTTCCGTTGTACAGTCACTTTTTTCGCTGAACAACGTATGACCGAAAAAGATTTGCCCATCTCAGGCTGATAGTTATCTACATGTGTATGTTCCTTGTAATGAATTTTTCCACACTTGAACGTGACTACCAAATATATAGTTATAAAACCATTCTTTTGCTTGGGCCTAAATCTTCTTATAAAGCACTCCGCAACTTCATCATCGGTGCCCCCTGATTTTTCTTGGAAAGTCATCACTGCCACAACTTCAGCTCTGGTATTCGCTATCATTTGTAAAGTGTGACCTCCATCACATATAGCCAGCAATGTATTGGGTGTTCAAGACTGGCTGTCATTCTCCAAGTATTAACAAATTGATATCAAAGAAACGCTCAAACCTGTAACCAAACAATTACTTAATAGGGAAATTGTGAAATGGCAAATGGAAAAGATATGCTAAAAGTTCTCACATTTATAGATAAACCGTTCATTCCCTACTATTTAGGAGTGGTTTTAGCAAAGCCCCACCATGTCCATTACCTTTTAACTCAATTTCATAACAGCCAATACTTCGCATAGGCTGCGAGAGACTACTTTGCTTGATTCCAATGCTCTGGAGCTAGTACCACCACTGCTTAGTTAAGTTTCAGCTACAAATATTGAAAACGTACTTTTGAATGGAGGCCTGTAGACACTGGGAGGGCAAGGGCGTTACCTCCTAAAAGTCACCGAGATAACATATAGAAATGCTGTTAACTGTAATTTGGAACTATTTCAGAATTGACTTCCGCCCAATCTAAAGCCTATGAGCATAATGCCACAGATCTTTGACGTATAGAGACCCTGATTTTGCTTTGCAATAAAGCACCGTTCTTTAGTATGAGTAGAGTTAGGAACTCTAGTTTGTAGCTTAGTCTCAGAGTTAGAAACTAGCGCTACAACTATTAGAATTGTTTGGTCACTGAAAAGATAATGTGTAGAGGAAGATCTGTTGGGGAATAGGGCATGCCGTTTCCTAAGTGTAATAGCGTGAGATTTTTTTCTTCCAGCGTAGGCGTCAGTGGCGTAACGCAGTTTAGGGCACATTAGCTCAAAAACTAAGGAGATTCCAGCAAGTTCTTTTATTATGTGTCTTTTGACCATACTGTGCTTAAGGTCTCCCTAGGCCTATCCCAAAACCCTTACTAGCAATTTTTCTAACACAATACTGGATTCATTCATCCGTTTCTCTTCATTTTGCAGTTTTCTCAACCATTTCTACCTATGGACTACGTCAAAGCCATTCGAGAAAATACAAGCTGATTGTCTTCGCTAGCAAGATATTAAAGAGCTTTAATACTAATCAAAGCAGTAGCAAGATATTATATTTTAAACTAACTGTTCTATTTTACGAACAAACCACATGTTGCCGTAGCCCAGATTTGTAGGTGTATTTTGGCTTTCACTTGCGTACACTGTCCAACATGGGCTATCATTACTTGATGCAAAAAGGCTTGATCTTTTCTGTTACATAGTACTTACGAAGAATCGAGTTTTGGCATGCAAATGTCACAAGTTTGTAACTTGGGCATTTGACTTTTAAGATATTCGGAATATTTTGGATCCTTGAGTCTTGTTTTCTTATAATCTTGTCTAATTAAAGTTATGTACTCTACAATTAAATTCTATGGAGCAATTATCCAGTCTCGTAAGCAATCCATAATACGCCATTTTGAAAAAGTGCTGGATCTAGAAAGAACATGCGTCAACATGCGAGCTGATAGTTTATGAGGAAGTTTACAAGAAAGTGAGAGAGATAATGTTTCCATGCTTCTCAATATAGTGTAAATTGCAAAGGATTTTTTTTCTAGTATCAGAATTGGTTACAAAGTGAAATTGCCTCATAGACTACCAGATTATCAATGTGGACCCCCAAATTGTTACAGTTTTCATGTGGACACCCTGGAATATCTCAAGAACCCCAGGGGTTCACGTTGACCCCCGCTGAGAACCAATGGTATATTTGCTAATCTAGGGCCCCAAAGCCCTACATTCCTAAGTACCCCGAGAATCTCTTATACGCCGTAGGTATGCGTACATGCATTTGATAGCAGCTGTAGAACTCCACGAGGCTTTTTCGCTTTTTTCTTCCTTCTAGATTTGAGATGATTTTTCAACCAACAATATAGAAAATAAACAATAAAAATTACAATTCCCTAATCTAGACAAAATAGATGAAAAAATGAAATAAGAACTACTGAGCAAAATTTTCCTAACTGGTTGGGAAGGGATCTTATAGCAGAGCTAATTTCTAGACCCCTACCTGACCGATAAGCCAATGTCAACGAATTAGAAATGGTAGTTATTCATTTGAGGTAAGCTCTGCAGAGGAAGGGTGCTGCTTCTAAATAATAGACAATTGATCATGCAAAGTTATTTAGTAAGACTCACACACCTATTCTGAAAATAAGCGCTTAAGGTGCTTATTATTTTATTGAGTAGAGCATCATTTTCTAGAGAATTAAGTGTTTTAGTACCAGTGTAACGCAGGGAGCTTAGCCCATAGTTAGATGTATTGAATCTTTGTGCATGAAGTTCTCTAGCCGATGAAAGACGAGTAAATCGATTGTGCACATTTTCAGGTCTCTGAAAATGCCAGTTTAAGCTGGTTGGCAGTCGATTCTTATCAACATTGTGCATAAAGAGTAATTGCTGTAGCCTGAGAATATCATCTAACTTCAAGATTTTCAAGTTTCTAAAGTGCTGCGATGTGTGATCGTTCTATTTAGAGAAATTGCTTGTTCTTATAGCCCGTTTTTGTAGTTTACGAATATGATGAAGATAGACATCAGAAGAACTACTCCATAAAATACATCCAGACTTAAGATGTCAGTGAAAAGGCTGTGGTAAATATTTTTCAGAGTTGAATTAGTCACAAGACCTCTTGTTTTATTTAGCAGGCCGATTGCTCTACTTAATGTTTTCATAAGTTCATTTATATGTGATTTCCAATTTAGTTTGTTATCAATAAGAATGCTTGAATATTTAACATATAGAGATTCGTGTACAATTTCGTTATTCAGACGGAGAGTGAACTTAAAAGTCTTCCTTTCGTTCAAGTTCTTCCTAAATAGAAGAAGTTCTCTCTTGGTAACATTAAGCGAAAGTCGATTTGCACAAAGCCAATCATAGAGAGGCTCTAATTCTTTATTCATTGTCTTTCTAAGAATTTTCAGACTTCTATTGGATACAATGAGATTTATATAATTCGCAAAATGGTGTACGAGTGACTTTTCAGTAGCGTATCTGTAGTCACTGATATAAATTAGAAATAATAGTGGTCCTAGTATAGATTCTTGTGGCACACCACATAATATGGTATTTGAATTTGAATCAATAGAATTGATCTGTACCAGTTGCTTTCTGTCAGTTAGGTTTGATTTAAGCCAAAGAGGTCCTGGTCCTCTAACTCCGTAGTGATAAAGCTTGTCAAGTAGCCTTTTATGATTTACAGTGTCAAATGCTATTTGAAGATCAATTAATACTCCACATACATTAGTCTTATTGTCCAAGAACTTCTTTATATTTGCAACTAAGTTTATAAATGCATGGGTAGTAGAGGTTCCTTTTTGAAAACCAAACTGAAGGTCATAAAGAGTATGTTCTTTTAGTAGAACTGTTGTGCCTTTCTCTTTTATAGATTTTGCTTATATTAGATGGTAATGAGATTGGTCGGTAGTTACTACATTTCTCTTGATAACCCTTTTTGTAAATAGGGCAGACTCTTGCTTCTTTAAGTCTTGTAGGAAAGTGACCTTCATCAAGCGATTTTGAAGTTATTATCTGGAGGATGCTAGAAAATATGCTGCCATTGTCTTTTAAAATTTTGTTTGGAAAACTGTAAAGTCCACATGATTTGTTTAGTTGAATTTTGTCAAGAAGCAAATGAATTTCATACGATGTTACGTCTGTTATGAAGATTGAGTTATGTTTGGATGGGGCTAGGGAGTTAAAATAGGAGCAAGTTGAATTCTTGATGTCCCTTTTTTAGATGTGCCCCTACATTAACAAAATATTTATTCATTGCATTTGCCATGCCATTTTCAATTGTAACAAATTTTTGTTATATTGTAAGCTGTCAGGAGCAGTCTAGGTTGATGATTTTGATATGTTTGTAATTTCTTTGATGCCCGACCATGCTTTAAGGGCATTTTCAGCATTGACTCTGAAATACTTAGCATAATAATTTTTCATGCTTACTCTTTGTAGTGTTTTTAATCCCAGTTGCAACCCAGTCTATTGTCCCTAGTTCCTCGAAAAATTCTCTGTTATTGAAATGTCTATAGTCTCGTTTCTAAATCTTTTTTATTTTTCAAATTTTAAAACTCAGTAAGCCTTTCTATTTGCTTGAATTGAGGAAAATGGTCTGAAATTGATGTAGTTATGTTGCCAGAAGTGCATTTATATTCTAATTTGTTAATGAATATAACATCGATTAGTATTTGTGAGTTACTAGCAATACGTGTTGGTTGTAATATGAGAGGTTGAAAAAGTGCTGATGAAAACGTATTGACAAAGTCGGCAGTAGCTTTTCTTTTACAATTTTAGAGGTTAATTTGAATAGAATCTCCGAAGAGAAGATATCAATATCCGTATTTGGGAGTCTATATATAACGCCAAAAAATAAATGTTTGTTGCATAAATAGGTCATTTCACCAAAATGAGTGTCTGCCATATTTTGAAACGAAATACACATATCATTTCTTAGTTGTATTGTTTTGAATTTTCCCGATTTGATTTATAGTCCCACTCCTCCACAATCAGTTGATGATGCAGAATGAGAAAACTTTACATAGCCTGGTATTTCTATATCTGCTTGAGATTCCTCGCCTTTTCTTAGTTTCGCTGATACCAATTACATCAAACGGAAAGTTAGCCTTCTAAAAGAATGCTCTTAGCTCTTCAATATGTAGTTGAAGGGAGCTGATATTACTGTGGAATGTTGATAAAAATCGTTTATCTAGTAGTGCCTGTAGTTCAAACTCATCATATCATCAATAAAGTCATCTATTGAAAATTTGTGACCTGGAATTTTATCTAGTAAGGAGTCCATTGTTATACATTAGTCAAATTGAAGGCTTTAAGGTAAGACTTTGGGATTTAAGGCATTTCCTAGGTTTCAGTTGATAACGCGAAAAGATGGCAATTGTTTACTAGTGCACTGTCTGCAGATCCATTCTATTTTTTCCAAGCATAACTGTACATAGGCTTCCATAGAGATTTTTGCACAATTTGCATGTGAAAACTGTTTACAAGAGCTACAACAGATTTTACGAAGCTATACACGTTTATTGCAATAGCAGCACCTTTCCTTAGCAGCAGGATTAATATTTTTCTTGCTAGTTTCTGGCATTTAACTTGAGTGACATGTGAACAGGGTATACAAATTTTATTACCAGCTATCTGGAGGTATTAAATTTGCAACTATTAATGAGCTGCAGAGCTCTTGTAATAAAGTTTTAGTTTGTTAATTGCATTTTTTCTTAAGTTGAAAAGTCAGAATAGGACTTAGGAGTAGTATTTTTATGCTAGAAAATAACTGAGCAAAACAGCTATCAACTTACAAGACATGTAAGATTGTGGGACAAGACACTTTGATGGCTGGGCTATTTTCACTTTTCCTTAATAAAGATGTTCTTTTACTTGTTCATAAAAATCTGTACCCGCTCTTTCTTTTAACTTCAAGAGCCAGCGTGTACAACCAGCGATTGTGTAGCTATAAGTACTGATTCACAAAGGCGTCTCTTCTCTTGATCCGTTTACTTGCTGCAAAAACCTTATCACGCTTCCATCTGTTTACAAATCTTACAAGTAGTGATTTCTTCCTATCCTTTCGTTTGGTCGGAACCCGGTGACAAGCTTCAATATCATCAGTGTCGATGGTCACACCTAGCTCTTGAAAAAATTCAATTAGCTTAGTTTCCTCTTCATTGCCATCTTTACATTCTTCTAAGCCAGATAATTCAAGGTTGTTCCTCTTTGAGTATTGCTGTAAGTCATGCAAACTTTGCTCCAGATAGTTATTTGTTTCCCGTAGTCGTCCACCTTCATCTCTTAATTTAGCATTCTCAGTAGTGAGCTTAATAAGCTTAATTGCCTTTTGTTGTTCTTGATATTGGCTGAGATCTTTTTGTAGATTTTGAGCATTTTTAATGGCATTCACAAGCTCTGTTACTGACAGCCTTGCTAGTTCACTCTCGGGAAGATCTTGTAATTCGTATAAGTTTCGATCATTCTAATAGTCATTGTCAAATTTCGTTTAGAGCAACTGCAACATGTGTGAATCTTACCCAGCCATTTTACTTCATTTCACCTTATACTTGATTCTTTCATTTATAGAGAGCTTATATGTTGTGCTCTTTGGCATATTTTGTCCTCTTTTTGATATTCCGTAATATTTTAGGTAAAATGCTACTGAGAAATCTGTGTCTCCTTTTTAGCACAAAGATTAGTGAAGAAAGAATTTACTTCTACATAGCCTATGTATGGTCTCATCTGTTTTGCTTTAAAACAGAATAATTGAGTCGAACTCAAAATCATTTTTCCTGTTCCAGTAAGTCTGTGAAACAGTGGCAAACAGTTTGTCCGTGGTTACGTGCTGTTCCCAGGATTCAGGAACCAATTTCGGGAACAACTAGCTTATTTAAAGTAAACCGGTCGAGTCTGTGCACATTCTATTCCTATACAGCCAACAGGCGTTTTCCTAAGATTGAAAGGGTTCTGTGTCAAGAAATTTGTCTCGGAGCACAACACCAGACTCTTATTTTCTACCACAATGAATTATTAATAGACTATTTTGGTATGTAATGTGTGATCCATTAGGATAGATTTGTGTGATCTATTGGGATAGATGTGTGGAAATGCAAAGGCTGTCTGACTCTTAAATGAACTTCTACACATGTGCCGCCAATCCAGTTCAGCTGTGTACTGACCTATTTGAACGCCACAGAAGAACACGGACTAAAAATTGCTTGTAACTAACTTTATCATTCATTTTTCGTTTGCAGCTCAATATGGAATTAACGGATGAGGAAACAAATTTTGTAAAGATCACCAAAATCGTTTTGGAAATTGTCCCTAAATATTTAAGAGAATGCTTCAAGCAACAATGGAACAAAAAGTACCCAAACCAGCAATGGCAAAGCAACACAGTCAGTGGGAACTTTCTCTTTGGTGAACTAGGATGCGGTATCAAGAGTAATAAGAGTAGGGAAGTATATATTGACAAGCTGAGAGAGGGTAATGAACAACAATGGGATACAACAACACTAGTATTTGCTATGGTACAGTCTGGTCTAAACTTGATTGACGGCTGTCGAGCCAAAGATCAGAGAAGCAGTCCACTTCGTATTAGCGAAGAGCTTGAAATTGTAAGGGATGTAAGAAATTCAGTCTTTGCCCATGCATGTAATATGTCATGCTCAAATGAAGATTTTACTTGCATAATAGCAAGAATCAAATGTGTAGCAAGGAACATTTTTATCCAGGGTGCTGAGGACGAAATAGAAAATATTGAAAAGTCGCAAATAGAAACACAGATGACAGCTCACCTAAAAATGCAACTGGATTTGGAAAGAAGTCACAAAAAAGAGCTTAACGAGTTGCTTTGTGAAGTTAGAGGTATACTGTAATTTTTTATTCATTCAGCATCTTATAGTTTATGGGTTATATTACCTATTTTTATTTAGTTGCATTGTTTTTCTTGTGCTTCTCAATTGAATAGTGACATATAACACGCCTACTCTTGTTGAGTAAGTACAAAGTTGTTGTGACTCGCTTAAATCTGAGAGTGAGGTAATGATGCTATAATTCATTTTTGGGACAGTGGTTCATTAGGCCACGCTGATTAATAAGGGGCCATCCACTTCCAAAAGAAAGCTGATATCTAGTGTGAGAAGGATCGATTACTTGCTTCTGCTAAGTAGCTTAGCTCTATGTACTTAAGAAGGGATAATTACTATGATACGAAAGATTTAAAAAAGTCAATGTTTATTGAGAACCATGCTTTTGGCTCTGGGAAAAACACAGTATTTGGGTACACTAGAATCCATTGAAAAGTATATTTGATGTTATTAGATTTCTCTCAAAAAATTGTGTTATGCTTGAGACATTGAAACAACCTGTCATAAATCCAAATGTAAATATTCAGGAATATAGAAGTGCAATGCTTGATACCATAGAGTAGACCGGAGAAATATCAGTTACTTTCTAGGGCTTTTTGAAATTGAACCAATAAAATATTATTCTATCAGCAATTCCTCATATCAAAGCAGGTGACATCTTGACAGCTTATCTGCAAGATATGGTGTAAACTACTATGTTTGCCAAAAGGTCATGGAGCACACCCTGTGATTCATGCTGTAGATGAACTGCAAAATCCCCTCCCCTTCAATATAGTGTTGTTTGAAGGGCATCTGACTATCACGATTGGGAGAAGTGACGCCTTTCCAAATAGCTAAGGTCCCTGGCTATTGATTCAGCAATGTATGAAGGGGGGATGGGGCTTAAATTCTCATTAACGCCATGGAACAAAAATTGGGGTAGAAAATTCTTAAAACTGCATGGGCGTTTCAACTACTTTTGACAGAAATGGTCTGATGTTTTGGATTTAACAAGTGCATGTATAATTGTGGTAATGGCTGATACTCCTACCATCCTGGCCAAAATTAGTTGGAACACTAGCAAAAAGTGATCGTTTGGACAAGCTTAATAGCTATTTTAGTGACTGTGGCTAACCTTACAGGTTTCGCCTCCCTCCACCCTCCCCCCACAAATCATTGTTGATTTGTAGGTAGGAAAGACAGATCGAAAGTGTCATACTCAAATCTATTTCAAATATGGCTACACATCCTCATAATTCAACATTGTACGGGGGGAGGGGTGAATCAGGAGAGAAATTGTGTGGAAATCTGCAAAGTTTTCCAACTGTTTGGCCGGGATTGTAGGTTTTCAATTGCGCTGATTTCAATTACATAATTTTATAGCATGATTCACATTCATAACAATTTGCAATGTGCCACTACATTATTGAAGAGATGTTTCATACAGGAGTTCCATAAAGATGAATGGGAGCTAAAAATTGTCTATCAGAACTGCCTTAACAGCCTGTTACTTTAAACATATTAGCGTATTGTTCATATATTGGCATACTGTTCACCTAGGGACAACGTTCATTAGCATTGAAGACAAAAAGCAGGAGTAATGAATGATATTGACACGGTTCTCTATCATTGTTATCAGTAAGTGTGGACGGTAAATCAAATCAATAGCATAGATGGTATACGTGCATTTCATGCTAATTACAAAATACTCTACTTCTGTATAGCGAGTTCCCAGTCTATGGATTTTGACTGAAACATAGCTTTCCAATGAAAACCTTTCCTACATTAAACGGAACGGAAATTCTAACTCTCATTCGATCGAGATCAGAAACTGGGATGTTTAAAAACATTCAAAACTTGTGAGGATCTTCATATTTTGAAACACAAGAAATTACCATCATAAAACGTACGTCACAATGTCAAGTTCTCAAGGCAAGGAAAATTCCTTAATAATATCCAGCAATTTGGTTGAAGAATGCACATTTGATTGCATACTAGAATGCTAGCACTAGTGTCTTTGACAGAGAAAAGTTTCCTGCAGCAATAGTGCAATCCTTTCAGTCTGCTACTAGATCTGTAGCAATTCAAATCATTAGGCCTGTTGAAAGGAGCTGCATCAATATGGTAGCTACACTTCCACATTGATGTATTATTAGATAGAGCACAGAGATGGATGAAAATAGAAAAAGATGCATCAAAGACAATTACAATATCGTAGGTGAACTTTTCGTACCATCCTGGGTATTATTCGGCTTACGAATATGTCACAAACGAAGACCAGGCTGTGTTACCAAGCTCAAATCACCCCCACAATTGTAGTCGAGCCT
Organism: Cassiopea andromeda; assembly: GCA_018155075.1. NCBI lineage: Eukaryota > Metazoa > Cnidaria > Scyphozoa > Rhizostomeae > Cassiopeidae > Cassiopea > Cassiopea andromeda. Next base: position 41,162 of record WIPJ01000443.1, read on the forward strand.
AGAACTTCCAGTGCTACAAAAGCAAGGGCAGGAAAAGGTCGTAAAAAGGGAAATCTCTGTCAAATACTGAGGTAGCAAACACTTACCTGCAGCAAAAACCAATGGTCGCCCTGAGCTACTGGCTCTTGCAAAATATAGGGCTCGACAAGGGATAGCCGTCTGTATGACTTTGTCCTCACCTGAAGTCAAAATAGTAAAAGAACATGTGGTGGAGTTTGGGACCCAAAACTGATATTCTCCTACAAGAGCTGACCAGTGCACTTTCGAGGATAATGTTGCAGGTTGCAATGTGCCCTCGAGAAGTTGATCAAAATTCTATCTGTGTTTTGCTATGCAATTATTGAATTGCGTGTGATGGGTCAAATAGTCCACCAATTTGTGTAAAAACCTTCATAATTGATCCAATAAGGCATATTTTTGACACATTTCCTTCTCCTGCAACTTCCTCATACGCATGGCTTGGTGCCGAGGACAAAGAGCCGATGATTTTGAATGACTTCAGATGGTCTCCCATCATAATTCTGTGAAGCGATTTCCTACATTTATTAGAAAGACGTATTGTCAATTTCACCACTCAAAACAATTCACAATCAGGACATTGAATTTTGCAAAGGTTCTCCAATCTTTGCCATGTATCCCAGTGTCTTTTATAAAAATCTGATCAAGAAAGAGAAATGATGAACATAAGATGGAGAATCTTTACCTTCAGGTATCAATCTGATATCAATACACCATTTTCACGATGGCGTAATACGCCTTTGAGGAAAAATCAAAATGAGGCTACTGATGTTCCAAATAGAAATTATTTACGGAAACCTAAAGGAGAAGTGCCTACCTTTTTCGACACAGGCTTATTTTTCACATGTAACTTTGAAGAAAGTGAATGAAAACGACTAGTCAGCATGGTACCTGACAAATATTAGTAACAGAGAATTCATTTGATTCCCAGCTTGCGGCGCTTCGATGATTTGTCAGCATATGTTATGAGGCGTCGTTGCCTAACTTTGTGCACATTCCATTGAAAATGCTGGAGACGTTCCGTTACTTCAATTTGCTGAAAAGACAAGGTGAGGCTAATGACATGCTATAAATAGCACACTATAGGTAATGTTCGATAAAAAATTTTCTATATATGTTGCTTATACAAGCAATCTCAACTACCGATAGTTGCACTCTTCTCCCCTTCTCTTAGTCCGTGTAGTTCTGATCTAAAGCAACTTTTGCAGGGCCTCTTTTGATATGTAAACTAGGGGGCAGCTGCTCATCCATTCCTTCCAGTGGATGGTCCCTTCTATCTCCTTTTTACTCTCATACTAGAGTTAAAGGTCTATTGAAGGCTCTCACGTGCGTACCCAATATTTCTTATGCCATTTGTTATTTAGAAAGAGTGTTTCTATCTATTTTAAAGGGAAATGTCCTAGTATCCACAAGATGTAAATCTGGAAGTTTTCCAGGGTGCAACGCCTCATTTCCCCAGCTTTCTATGCTCTCACTGCATAACAGCTGGTAGTTTCAGCAGGGTACTTGGGTCCCCTCTACAGTCCAGAATTTACCATGTAGAAAAATTGATGTCCTCAGTTACATTTACACCCTTGCTATGATTTCTTACAGGAGGTTATGGGCTTTTAAGTTGTGACTGGCACGAACCGGATTTTAGAAGCAGTTGATTGTAATGAAATTTCAGCTAAATCATATCCTTTGTCCCTATAGTGCACAAATCCGGGTGATAATAGACGCACTGTTACGTGACAAGTGAATAGTCCAGGATGTGCATGTTGAGCCAGTTACACTGAAGCAATTTTTTATGAGCATTCGCAAAGAAAAGTTGTAATTTGCTTAGCTTGAATATGAGAAATTGATTACCTTGTGCTTGGATACTGTTATGCGGTTATATCTAACAACTTGAGAAACAAAATTCAGAGAAGAAAATAGTTTTCCTTAGAAGGAAGTTCAAGACAAATTGATAATACGCTATATTCACAAAGGTAGTTTTGGGTACTAGCATTATACTATTCAGAAATTTGCTTGGAGAATCTGGTTCTGATGTTTTTTATCATAATGTTTAAACCCAACTTTAGAAAAAGATGTTTCTTCAAGGAAAACTGAACAGGTGTGGGACTAAAGCCAAATCTCCACTAGGCGGACAAAGTCGCTGGGACGAATTCTCATTTCCTCTGTGGAAAGAAGTTCCCATCTCCACATGATTTTTAACGTGCTCATGTTGTGATTTGGAATTGGCAGCGACAATTGTGAGGCTTCTGCTTCTATTTCGAAAAGTTCATATATTTCATTATTTGTAGTGAAGGAAGAAACAAATATCGCAAAGAAGAAATGCAGATAGGTGCTGTTTCATAAGGAAGATAGTTGCTGAGGGGGAACACAAAGGGGAATATAATACATTGGTTAAAGACCCTAGGCTTTTTGACTATGAACTGTTTTAAATTATTTTCGCATATTCACCACAACTTACAAAAAGCTCCTTGGTTATGTAGGTGCTGACCTTAAGACATTTGCAACAAAGATGCATGAGCCCATTTCTCCAGATCAACGGCTTATTGTAACACTACAATGCCTTGCCAATGGAGGTGCATACACAACTAGAGGAGCAAATTATAGAATAAGTCTTACAACCTTTAGAAGATTTAGCAATGAAACATGTAGGACATTTTGGCACAGATTATCGGAAGCGAATTATCTGAAAGCTCCCAGTGCAGCGGCAGAGTGGGAAGGAATTGCTTGGGAATTCGAAAACCGTTGGAAATTTCCTTGTGCCATTGGGGCAATTGACGGAAAGTATGTGGTGAGGTTTCAACCTGCAGGCTCTGGCTCAGCATCCTTCAACTATATGAAAACTCATAGTATTCCGCTATTGGGAGTTTGTGATGCCAAATACAAATTATTCTTGCTGATATATGAGATAATGGCTGGAAAAGTGATGGGAGTGTCTAGAACAACAGTTACCTAAGATTAGCAATTGAGAAAAAGACGCTAGGTATTCCTGAGAATTCTCAACTTAGAAATAGCAACAAAATTCTACTTTATACTTTTGAGGGAGATGATGATTTTGGGCCACCCAACAGGGTCTCTTTCCTTCTAGCTTCCACATTAAGTACTTCTTGGACCTTTGAACTTCTTCCATCCTCATCACGTGCCCACACCGTCTCAACCTATTTCGTTCCACTTCTTCCAACAATGGTGTTACAATAACTATGCTCTTATGATGGGGTTTCTAATTCTTTCTTTCGTGTAACACCTTTTATCGTTCTTAGCAGTCTCATCTCTTCTGCTTGCAATTTCGACTCTGTTCTAGGGGCCAATGACCAGACCTCTGAGCTGTATAGCAATGTGGGTTACAGTATACTATGATATATAGTTAGTGTACATTCTCTTGGTATACTTGCATCTCGGAGCAATTGATACATGAGTCCAACGTTGCGGTTATCCTTGGCAATCCTTTTGTTCATTTTTACTTCTTGCAAACTAATTTCTCCAACATCTAATCCTAAGTAAGTATAGTTTGCTACCTGATGAACTTTGCCTTGCCCTATGAGCACATCACAGGTTTATCTGCTATTCCTAGATATAACTAAAACCCCTGTTTTACCCTTCCCAGTATTGATCTTCACGCCATCCTCATTCATTTACCGCCACCATCTTTTCACTACATCCAGTATATCCGTTTCAGAATTGGCCATCGCTACCACATCATCCATATACTGCAGAGTTTTCTCCCCATTTTCTCCAACCCTCGCTTCCCTTATGCACTTGTTCATAAATATTATGAACAGAAGTAGTGATAGGACATCTCCTTGCCTTACTCCTGATTTAATGTTAAATTCTGCACTTTCAACTTGTCGAGTTCTTTCTTTACTAACACATTGGGAATATATAATGCGGATCACTCTGACCAATTTTGCTGGCACATTATAGTGGTCTTCCTGAAATATTCTCCACAAAAGACTTCTGCTGACTCTATCACATGCCTTTGCAGATCAATAAATAGAGAGTTCTTGTCAATACCTCACTCCCAGCATTTCTCTACCATCATTTTCACTGTGAACATTGCGTCTGTAGTACTTCTTCCAGGTCTAAAACCAAACTGACAATCATTCAATATATCCTCTACACAGTCTGTCGACCTCATTTCCAGTATCCTGGTGTAGATCTTTCCAGAGTGTGACAGCAATTTTATTCCTCTGTAGTTATCACATACTGTTTTCTCTCCTTTTTCAGGATGGGGCTTATCACCCCTTTCTGCCAATCTAATGGCACCACTTCTGCTTTATAAGCTGCGTTGAATATCCAGAGCAGATTGCTAGCAACAGTTTCTCCTCCCACCATCAACACCTCCACTGGGAATCCATCATCTCCAGGTGCCTTTCCATTCTTCATCCTTGAAATTGCTGTTATAAACTCCTCCATAATTATAGATAATTATAGGATTTTCTCCTCGTCCCCCTCTCCAATCCTAAAATCATTTACTTCTTCAGAATTATTCTGACTATTTGGTACACTTAGCAAGTTACTAAAATGCTCTTTCAATCTTATATATATATATATATTTCTCACCTTTCTCACCATACGCCGGGTAGATTTTCATCTGTCAGTAGCCGGAAAACGAGTTATACTTCTCCATTGCTTTCTGTCCCCGAATATTCTTCTCTCTTCAACCTCTTGCATGGTTATATTTTACTTCTCAAGGGCTGTTTCCACACCCTTCATCCACCTCATTCTAGGTCTTCCTGATGGTCGTTTTCCTTGAGGCTTCCAATCCATGTACTTTCTAGTAATTCTTCCCATTTCCATTCTCTTCACATGACCATACCATCTCAATCTACCCTCTTCAATTACATTCAGTAATGGTTTTACATCCAAATCTTCTCTGAGGATTGTATTTCTTATCTTATCCATTTTGTTTACTCCTTTAATTAATCTTAACACTTTCATTTCAGCTGCTTGCAGCTTTGACTCCGTTATTGTGGTCAAGCTCTATGTCCCGCTGCCTTACAATAGTATGGGCTTAAGGATGGTGTTATAAATTGTGACTTTGCATTCACGTGGCACGAATTTATCTTTTAGCAAAGGATACAGCATTTCCACCGTGTTATTATATTTTGTGATTCTTTTATTTATTTCTATCTCTTGTCTATTTTTACTTTCTATGTTTACACACAGGTATGTATAGTTTTCAGTTTGGTGTATTCTTTCCTCCCCAATATAAACATCATAACCTTCAGTACTTCTACCTATGGACATAAACTCTGTTTTCTCGCTTCTGTGTTTATTTTCATCCCAAGTTCGGAAAGAACATGATGCCATCTTTGGCCTACGTCATGCAGATCTATGATATTACTCGTAATTATAGCTACGTGATCTGCATATGCTAGTGTTTCTTCCCCAATCCCCCAATTCCAATATCTCTCATGCATTTATCCATAAAAATAATGAATAACATTGGAGACAATACATCACCTTGTCTAACACCGGTCTGAATATCAAAGCAATCGCTTTCTGCATTGTGTGCCTTTACTCTACCTAAACACTTTGCATATAAGCTTTTAATAGTTCTTATAAGCTTTTTAGGTATTGCATAGTGCTCTTCTTTCACAATTTTACATAATCCGTTTCTTTGGACTCTGTCAAACGCCTTTTCCATATCAATCAACAATATATATCTCATTCTATCCCATTCCCAACGTTTTTCCAGTAACATTCTTATGGCAAAAATAAGGTCTGTTGTGCTTCTACCTGGTCTAAAACCGTATTGCCCTTCTAGTACTATATTTTCCACTCGTTGTCTTAGCCTTTTTTCAATGATTCGTGTGTATATTTTACCACAATGAGATAGCAGTGTTACACCTCTGTAGTTACTGCACACATTCTTATCCCCTTTTTGTATATGGGACAAATAATTCCTTTCTGCCAATCATCCGGGACCACTTCTTCTGTATAAGCCGTGTTGAATATCTCTAACAACATCTGGATCGCTATGGGGCCTGCATTTTCAATTAACTCTACTGGGATCAAATGTTCTCCTGTTCTTTTTCCACTCTTCATTTCTTTAATTGCTGTTGATATTTCTTTCAACGTAATTGGCCATGCTTCTTCCTGTTTTTCATTTTCCTCTATGTCACTTGTGCTATTGACTTCGACATCCTTTTCACCTGCGTTTTAATAAATCTCTAAAATAATCACCCCATCTTTGTGCTTTTTTTCAGCCTCTACCAACATGTTTCCCACTCTGTCTTTTACCGAGTGTGATATTTCTTTATTTCGTTCTCTGTAGTTCTTTGCTAAACTATATAATAACTTTCTTGTTCCTCTGTGATCCTCCTTTAGATCTTCCCCGATTTTTCTCCGTACATTTATTTTTTCATTTTTGTTTCAACTTAAGTCCTCGCTAGTACATAGTTTTCGCGGTCTTCTGGTTGCCTTGTTTTCATCCACTTTCTAAATTTTTGCATTTTATTTGTCACTGCAGCTGTAAGTTCACCTGTCCACCATTGTGTCAGATTTTTCTTTCCCCCTTTAATTATTTTAACTCTCACTGTATCTTCTGCTGCTTTGGTTAACTTTTCTTTGAAATAATTCCATTTCTCTTCCACGTTATTTCCAGGCAAGGCTACTAACTGTTCTCTAACTTTTGTTTTGAAATTATTCCCGATTTCCTGAATTTTTAAATTTTCCAGTTTAAATCTTTTATGAGTTGGTTTCGACTATGGGTCTTGTTTCCTTATTTTTAACTTTGCAAGTATCATTCTATGGTCAGAGTCTAATGATACACTCGGTATTGCTTTTACATCTGTAAATAAGCATTTATTGCTTGTTAAAAACATGTCAATCATTGAACACTTACTGTATTGTTGTAACCTTACTTTTGTATGAACCAACAACCCTAGAAATCCAAATATGTTTTCAATCAGTAAGGAGTCATTACCTATTTTGAAAACCAGTGCTAGAATGAAAAATATGAAATTGATCCCAAGCAAGCGTCAAGTACCAAACTTGAAACAAATCCTTACTAGAACAAAATTTGGAAGCACCTCAAAAGAAATAAACTAAAGTAACGCAATGTAAAGACCCCCGTTGACACACGTGCAAAGAAATACTTGTTGGCAATCAAGTAGAATTAGGATCCAAAAACAATAAGAAAGCTTTCAACATCAAGACAAATATGGACTGTGGAGTCAGAGATTTTATCTACCTAACCAACAATACAGGGTTTACCCAAAAGAGATTTAAGATATGCTGATGACACGGCACTGCTATCTACAACGCCCAAAGGGCTTGAAAGCCTAATAAAGTCTGTAAAAGAACACAGCGAACAAAAGGGACTAAACCTCAATATCAAAAAGACGAAAATCATGGACACAGACAAATGTAAAGAAGAAGCCTTCATTAAAATCAATGGAGAAGAAATAGAAAGAGTGGGGAGCTTTGAATATCTGGGAGCCAAGATAGAGGCAAATGGGAAAACCACTCCAGAAATTAGAAGAAGGTTGGAAAGGGCAATGCATTGAGACTAAAATCAGAGTTTTGAAAGTACAGTATTCCCAACTGCAACATACGGATGTGAAACATGGTCCATCAACAAAACAGACGCGAAAGAGATCACAGCATTTGAGATGCAGTGCTATAGAAAAATATTAAGAATACAGTGGACAGAGAAAATAACGAACAAAGAAGTCCTGACAAAGATCGGAATAGGAAGACCAATACTTTTTCAAAATGTAAAGAAACTGAAACTTGGATATTTTGGTCACATTAAACGCCACGAAACGCTTGAAAAACACATATTGGAAGCAAAAGTGGAAGGCAAACGAGGAAGAGGCAGACCAACGAGAAGATGGGAGCAGGACATCCAAGAATGGCTTGATATGACAATAACAGAGGCAGGCAGACTAGCAACAGACCGTTTGAAGTTTCGCAAGAAAATTCGGGAACCTACGTCCTGGAAAGGATCAGCTGACTATAGAGAATAATTTGCAATGGATGCAATGAGAATTATATCGGAGAATCAGGAGATTCGCTAAGACATAGGGCTGCCGTCCATAGAAATCAAATTTTACTGGAACATAACCGAAAACTTTTTGTAAGCAACCACATTAATCATTGTGCAATGGATGCAATGAGAATTATATCGGAGAATCAGGAGATTCGCTAAGACATAGGGCCGCCGTCCATAGAAATCAAATTTTACTGGAACATAACCGAAAACTTTTTGTAAGTAACCACATTAATCATTGCGCGAAAGATAAAATCATAATGTTCAAGATTTGTCCCTTTTACAAATTACAATGCGAGGATGAGATATTTCGGAAATAAAAAGAAGAATATTTTATACAAAATATAAACCATTCTTAAACCGATATCAAGAGACCCGTACAGCCACGTTGTGAAATATTGAATCAATACGTCGCATAAGTCAACGTAGTACAATGTAAAATTACATTATGGGCATTGTATACATACGTCACATTATCTAAAAAAAGCTATAAATAGACGCTAGAAATAGCAAAGTAGTTAGTGTAGCCTGACGAGCCCGCTTGAATGGGTGAAACTAGTAGCAAGAAAAATTGGTTATCACGGAATCAGAGCCATTTCCTGGGTTTTTCCATTATATATATA
>WIPJ01000443.1:52651-66915 GCA_018155075.1 Cassiopea andromeda
ATATATATAATGTAAATAGTCTGCTGGTACCACAGAACTTCAAGTTCTAAAATCCTGTCGTAATCAAAAACTGGCCAACTTTGCAGCTCAAAAAGCCTTTTGGTAAAGAGAAGTGCCCTGTGTACCTAAATTTGCCCTGGATTGGTGAGGTTTTATCAAAGTTTGAAAATCAAGTTAATAGAGCCCTTGCATCCTGTTTCTATGCTCTGAAGCCCGAGTGGTCTATAACACTAGAGTTATGCTACCATCTGCTAAAAAAGATAGCGTTCCTACCACTCAGAAAAGTTGTGTAGTTTATGAATTTTCGTGCCTGCGAGAATCTTGGTATGTAGGACGCACTACGCAGAGACTAGAAGACAGAATAAAACAACACGTCCCCACGAGCATCAGAAAGAAAAGTAATACCGTAAGAGAGCAGCCTCCTCTTATGTGTAAGAAACAACAATTCTAAGATCAACTGTGAGTCGGCCATAGGACAACACCTAATTACAAATCCAGAATGCGCCAAAACATATACAGACGATAATTTTCGGATCATTAGGCAGGCAAGATCGTCTTTTCATTTAAGTGTTTTGGAACCTGTTTACATCAATACTTGACATCCTGTCTTGTGTAGGAAGAAAGAGTTCGTTTTCTCAATTGGACTCTTCAAGGAAACAATTGTGAATACGGTCCTCAGCTGACCTGGACTTCATCCATTTTCTAAATAGCTCCAGTTTAAGTCTACTGAATGTCTTACTAACTCTCCCCACCAAGGCGTTCTCTTCTTGGTACCTCTGTATAGCATATTTTCTCCCAGTACCTCGCTAGCAGAATTCAGAACAAACTCCTTAAAAATAAAAATATTCTGGTGAAGGTATACACCAGAAGTTTGTTCACAAACAAGCACGGGGTTCAATAATTTGCCACTAGTTGGAGTGAGAACATTTGAATCTTTCAATGTTTTGCTAAAGAATAACTTTTTCTTATTTGGAAGAGTTGAAAATCCTGTTTTATCATAATTGAAGGTTCTATCTGTTGAATAATCTTCATCTAAAAACGTTTCTTTAACAGAACATTATGGTATTCTCAACCTAATTCTGAAGGACTATCACCGATCGAGAAATATCAGCCAATGTTCAGCAGACAGATTATCTTTAAAATCAATTGCATTTTTTCAAGCTGCTCAAATGGCTTTTGATCATCAAGGCAAACTTCTTTGTTCTTGCAATGCCACGAGAATGATGACCATTCTTCTAGTGATGCTACTAACTGCTCCTCTTTCTCATGAGTCACACCTTTTCCCTCTAATATGTTTGCTTGTAGAGTAAATTAATCACCGCATCAATGACTTCCTTGGACTATCATAATCTCCCGCTGCATTCCCGATAGATGCTCCATTCTGTACCATACCAAGAGTATATTTGATAGCAGTGTCGTAATATGCATTTGGACTCAGTTATGCTTAGGTGTGTGGCATTCCAAACAATAGCCCTATATATTAAAGCTTCAAACTGCTAGGTTACCAGAGTAACTTCTAGGCTCGCAATTTATTGGTTAGCTCTAGTCCATGCTATATAACTACATAATGGTCAAAATAACTGAAACATCTTCACATAAAACAGCATTTGAGCCACATTTGTCCTCCAACAATGTAGCTTATCATATATAGCTATATAGCTGTGTGGCTCACATTACTCGAATTTCTTACAGAATACAAGAATTGAATTTGCTTTGTGTTATAGGAAAAACTTTTATTTTCCTTAGCTAATAGCATTATTTTTCTTCAGATTCTATCATATTTCGAAAATAAGCCATTATTCGTCATGGTGGTAGGTGAAATTCAAATTGGCATTAAGAGGACTTCATTAAATGCCATCAGTGCTTAAAACAAAAAGATTCAAATATGACTAGCTGCTAAAAAACATGCTAATGTGATCCAAAATGGTACCTGTGAACAAAATAGGGCACATCCTTCTAAGAAAATAGCAAACCCGTATTAACATGGACTTTGCTATCCAAATCTTCTCTAGTTACGTTGTGCAATGATCTGTCAATTTTACTGTCTTTTTCAATGGTAGAGGTAGCTATGCTTTAAGACCTTTTAACCTGACATCATTATTGATTTTTGCCAATTGCTTTCAGAAATAACAGACAAAGTTGTTAAAGTGGAAAATTCAGTTGAAAACTTGAAAGAACAATTAATGAACAATTTGCAAGATGGCAAGGCGCGTAAGTGAATATAATTGCTTTTATACTTGTGGGAGTTTTGAATTCTCAGTTGTCTTCAAAATTTCCCATCAATACACTATTTACTTAGACAAGAGCGAATTCAACTGATCGTAGCATGTGACCTTTTTGTTCTGATTTTCTTTGGCATTTTCACCATTGTGTTGACTAACCTTTTAATACCTAATGCACATTACATGGCAACAGTTGTGTATTTTGAATACTTTTCTTCAGAGCTAATTGCTTTTACATTTTGATGCTGGACATAACTGCAGATATGTTTCCTCATTTAAATTCTTGAAATGAATCTGCTGAATTGAAGTGAATGGTTTAGAGCCATACAAACCTGTTGCAAGTCAAGAAGACATGGAGATGGTCAACAACGCAAAATTTACTTTTTCCTTTAAAGTTTATTGGTATTATAGTCTCATGTAGTTTAGAACCTTTCTACGTCTTGCCTAGAGGTTTTATTTAAAAATTAATTGTCCGTGCACTATTTCTAATGACAGTTGTTGTTTCTGGAACATTATGGAGCAAGAGACCAATGCTCACCGATATGGTGCAGTAGGCATACAAGGGGTAGTATCTTCCATCATAACAAAAGCTTTCAATTCCCTATGTTAAGTGTGGCAAAGAAAATCAATACTTTGCACAATGGCTTGCCAAGAAATAGTGCACATGAACTATCAAAAGGATAATAGTTGTCGCCAGTAGCTGTAGTCAGGTGGAAAGATAAATAATTTGCTTCTGCAGATACCTATTATATTATGTAACAAAATTGAGCTCCTATACTCGATCCCTTTCCTTCTAGAATCATATACGGAGAAAGATGTTGGTGAGTTGTGTCAAATTTATCTATATCAAGCAAGGCTAAGCTATGATTTCATCATCATTTTTGCATTTTCCATCAAGAAATAGTATACACCTTTCTGCCTCATTACCATACGGTCTGCTCGCATAGGAATACAGTTTATAGTAGCCATCATGCCATCTGAGAGTGATCAAGAAACTAAGGCGAGGGGATTAGCATACCTCCAGAAAATATTGTGTTAAAGCTATAAGCTTTAAACTTTATCGACTTCCAAGATTTTTTTTAATTGATAGAATATTAGGTTTGTAGCTTTCTGCAATAGTTTTTTTGCAATAAGTAGCACTTCAACAAAAAATGTCATGACTTAAATTCACTAGTAAGAAGTTTAGCTGGAACGATCAATTGTAGGTGAAAAGGTAGTAGAATCATTGAACCTGAATGCAATAACTCTCTTTGCTCTGTATCAGAAGTTGTTCATTGACTGAAAAATATTAAGATATCTTCACAATGAGAAAGTCTATATAATTGCCCCTAGCATCCCCCAGCATCCCATCCTGTTGATCTTCAAATATTGAGTAGTAGCAAATTCATCGTATTGTTGCATCAAATTGCAGTTCTATTATGTTCCAGCTCCTAGTATGTTGTGCACTATGCATCATTTATATCATGTATTCAGACAATTCTCTGAAAATTATGCAATATTTTACTTTTTATGATGATAATTATCATCATCATTTTCAATGTATCATGAAGGAAACTTCATCACGATGGTCATAATTATGTTGATCATGAATATCAGCAATCTCAGCATTGTCAAAGCGAGCCCACATTGGCAACTGCAAGCAATAATTAGTTTGTTGTGATAGTTCTACTATTGCCATTAGATCATATTTCTAACTTTCGGATGTTCAAGTTAAAGAAATTTTGAATATCTTCTTACATATAGCAACTAATAAGGATTTCTCGCTATGCGTTTGGTTTGATGACATCTTTTCAAGTATCTGTTCACCTCCACCTTTGATGCCTTTCTCAATTGTTAGTATAAATTTTCTTCTGATGCTTTCTTTTTCCAGCTGAATTAAGAGACAGATACAAAGTTCAGTATGAAAAACATAACATCCACAAAGTTGACAGCAATCGTAGAATTGTAATGAAAGAGGTGAAAGTTGTTGAATTCGCTGTAAAACTGAAGATAAGTAATTCAGTTTCCCATGCTTGTACATTTAAAGATGAAAGAAGGCGACATTTTGAGCATCTTAAAGGCTTCAATGATAGAGATATTGAATTACCCGATCTAGTCAATGGCAGTGATCGAGTAACTTTTGTCAGTGGCATTGCAGGGATGGGTAAAACTACTCTTTGCAAACAACTTGCATATGGCTGGGCAAGTAGAGAAATTTATACTCGCTTTAAATTGTGCATCATGGTGGAATGTAGAGACATCAACTGCTTTGTTTTGAATGAAGGAGAAACTATTAAAAGGCATGAACTACTTGATGCGTTTCTGAAAACAAAATTTAACCATGACTTAAGGTTTGGAGAAGGTACCCTCTTTATTGTGGATGGTCTTGATGAGCTTTATGATATCAGCAAAGATGATACCATCATACAACAGCTCCTTGATATTAGAAGTTCAAGGTATGCTCTGTCAAAAGTCATTATAACAGGGAGGCCACATATTGAAAGCATACTTGAAGGAAATCATTCGGATATGGGAGGCTTGCGAAAAGTTGAAATTCTAGGGCTCAGTGAAGAGCAAATTGAGGAATATATAAAAAAGTTTGCCTCTTGTGAGGAAGATCTTAAGAAAATATACAAAGCAAAGGATTCTTCAAATAGAGATCTTCCAATAGTATATGTTCCTCAGTTCTTAAATTCATTATGTTGTGTTGCAATTCTGTCAGAAGGAAAAGCAGTCCGCAACGTCGCAGAACTATACTGCTGGACCTTATATCTATTGTTCAAACAGCATGCTGACAGACAGGGACCAAGTAAAAAGCGATGTCCGGAAATTTTTGCTGAATATTCAAGAGAACTATTGACCATTTCAAATCTGTGCCATAAGTTGCTTAATGAGAATAAAATAATTTTTGAAGGAAGTCTTGAGTCTCGCCTTTGTGAGAGTGCAAAAGGGAAAGCATTCCTAGAAGGTCTTTTCATTGATGTGTCAGATAACCGGGTTGAGAAGCACCAATTTAAGCATCTGTCTCTCATGGAATTCCTCTCTGCAGTTAACATTTGCAGCATTGGAACCTGCATGGAAGCAATTGAAAGTAACTTAAAACATGCTTTATATGAAGTAGTTTTGTTCATCTGTCAATTAATTGCAGGTTATCAGTATGAAGGCATTATTAGAGACATGTTCGTAAAAGATGAAGAGTTGAGAGCAGTTAATGTAGAGCAATTTTTACTTAAAAGTTTAGAATTAGCACAAAAACATTTAGATGATGATCAGAAGTCATTTCAACTTTCAATTGATATTATACTTTGCTTCTTGAATATTGATATAACTAACAGCCAATTCTTCACGTCAGTAATCAAGTTCTTGCGTTGTGATATGAATTTCCTAGAAGATGATAGCATGAAGAAATTAAGTGAAATGTCAGAACATTTAATAAAGTATTACAACTATACTGAAGATGATTTAGTGGAATTGTTTGAACATTTTGTTGCTGAGACGATTAGAATTGATGACGTAAGCTCACTAGCTTGCGTAAAGTATTTGGTGAATGCTAGAAGACTCGATTTGCATAGCTTGAATACTAAAGTAAGTTTGATTTGCAATGAAGTCAGTAACATTGCAAAATGTAAATGGATACGACTTAGCAGATGTAAATTAGATGATGATGTTGAGAATGAAGGAACAGGAACCTCCACATTAGAATTGTTGGAGTTGTCTGAATGTAAGTTGACTAAAAAGAGTTTCACCAGATTATGTCATTGGGTAGTATCATCAGTTGCAGAGTTTAGATTGGATGCCATAGATAGCTTGGAATTTGGATGGTGGAAATACTTGGCGTACTCCATTGCATATGCAAAAGGCAATGAAAATTTGGCATTGAGGACGCTGTGCATAAGGAATTGCACTCAGAGCACGAGTGCAAATTTGGTGAACAAGGTAATGCAGTAAGATAGTTTGTATTTCGTTAACCATAATTTAGCTGCTTCATGAGAGTTCATAACTTCTTCAATGCTCAAATGTTTGCAACCACTTGAAGCAATATGGCAAGTTAGTTGAACATGAAATTCCTTTTGTGTCATACAACTCAAAAAGCAAACTTGATTGTGCAGGGTATTACCTTTTATGAAAAAACTTAGAAATTTCTATTTTACATATAATTTCTCTTTAGGCATATATTTGATGACATATATTGTGAAATTGTTCAACTTCATGTTGGCGGCATTTAAAAAACTTGAACTGAGTAACTTAGAGGAACTTTAGCTGCGATATACATTACTATGGAAAAAGAAGTCACGCTAACTGGGGCAACCAAGAAACCAATGGGACTACTTCCATCCAATGAAAGCAACGATTCCTTTTGTATTATCCAAAACCATACAATTGCTCAATCATAGCGAATCTTATTTATAGTGAAACTATTTGAGGTATAATCATCAGATCAAACGTAGCTTTCCCATTTTCTTTTCTTGGGGATATTATAGAGGAGGAGGAAAGTACATGCAATTTATGGAATGATTCCATAAGTTTTGGTTTTGCTTATGCATTTCCATAGCGGTGATTGTTCATTGTTCATTGTATTTTTTCCATTGTTCATGTAGAATACCTTGTACGTTACATGACAGAGTCATGTGCAAATTCATCTGCCCGGCTGCTAGACTCAAATATGTTGTTAGCATGTTGCAAGGATTACTTTGGTCAACTATACAAGCAGATCTGCTGTACTTCTACTCTCCATTTCATTTACCATTTATTTGCATGTGACTTTAGAAACAACAGCTCTTGGGGAGTTATCATTTCGCAGTCTTCAAAATGAATTTTGTCCACTCATACGAAATTTGTATTTTTCGATAGTCATACGTTGTAATTCACACAGTTGCTCCTACTTGTATCATAAAAAGTGAAATTGTAAACTGTATTGGGCTAAGCCTTGTCATCAATGCATTATAGCATAAAGGTAGTATATCATTGCCCAAAAGATTTTGACTTCAACTTCATTTGCCTTATAGATAGTGCAGTGTGGTGTAGAGTTCATCATTTTCCCTTCTCCAAAGCCAGTAAGTTATGATCTCGTTGCACTTTAGAAATACATTTTAGCATGAACTGCTTTTATCCTCATCCATATAACTGCTCTTTGCTACTAAAAAGATCCACATTGCCGGATGCAACCTGTAGACAATTCTTACAGATGTCTATAAAACCGCATATACACTTTGAGGCTCATTAGCTTTAAGCACTTTCTCACAATTATGGAGATATCCCTGTATGCTTCGAAGATCAACAAAAATCTAACTAGTGTACAGGCGTCAAAGAAATCATAATCAATCTAAGGAAGCATAAGTTACTTTAAACAATATATTTCAGAAACAGCAATGGCTCCATTGTTGTGATCAGGAGGAAGGAAATTTATTTCCAAGTCTGCTTTCATTGGTTGATTTATCTTTCAACATTTTTCACATGCAGGTTTTCACATGCTGTCCAAAGAAGACCATGCCTCTATTACTTTATAGCAGTGTTTCTCAATTATTTTGTTCCTAATCAATTAATCCTCCTCTCCCCAGTTGATCAAACTTGGATTTTATTGAACTTTTAATGCTTTTATCTCGATATTTTGACATCTTAGCTCTGTGGTACACATATTGAGCACTCTTATCGATACTGTTCAGTTTAAGTTTTAAGTGTTAATTCGCTTCTTCATTGTTGAGCACTCTTGAACTCGTACTGTTTGCATTAAAATGGATGGACAAATTTACCATAAACTATTGTACTAAGAACATTCCTATACTAACTAAGAAGGTATACCTGAAAAGCATCACTGAGAAGGTGGAAAAAGTCATAAAGACGATGAGATGGAAGGCCCACTTCCTTGAAAAGCCAGAAACATGGAGAAATCTGAACGCTATGGCCTATGTATTCAACACCGTACGTGTCCGCCCCAACACCCTAACTTATCAAATGTTGAGAACGACCTACTCGGTATGATCAAGCACATTAAATTCAAACAAATGAGATCAGTAAAATCATCCAGCAAAGCATTTATACCTGCTGATAAGACACGCAATTTCTATGAAATGGACAAGACCTTGCACGACAAAGTGCCAACACAAAATGTCACGAAAACATACAGACAATCTGACCATTCGGCCTACAAAAACAGCAATAATGAAGCCAAATCGATAGCGGAGAGTCTCAATGTCGTCGATAAAGTAGAATGCCTAGCTAAAACGGATGCATTCATCACCTTGAAGGACCACAAGGAAGGTTTCTCAAACGACCCGAAATGCAGATTAATTAACCCAGCAAAATCTCAGCTAGGAAAAGTTAGTAAGTCCCTCCTGGAAGACATCAACAAGACAGTCAGAGAATCCACAAAGGTAAACCAATGGCATAACACTAACGAAGTCATCCAGTGGTTCAAAAAGGTCAAAGATAAGAAGAAGTGCACCTTTGTCCAATTTGATATAGAGGAGTTTTTTATCCATCAATTTCCAAATGCCTTGTAGACGAAGCCTTGCTGCACGCATCCAAGCACACGGAGATCACCAATGATACAAAGCAGATCATAATGCACGAAAGAAAGTCACTGCTGTTTTCAAAACAATCAAGCCTAGGAGAAGACATCTGGTGACACCGCTTTTGACGTGACGAGGGGCAGTTATGATGGAGCTGAGCTTTGCGAACTGGTAGGCCTCTTCATCCTAAACTCCTTGAAGAGGCCTACCAGTTCGCAGACATCTACGGCCACAACACCAGCAGTTTATATAGAGACGATGACCTGTGCTGCTTTAGTAACATCAGTGACCCAGAATCTGACAGAATCAGAAAAACAAATCTGAGGATTGGTGACTTCCTGGATGTCACTTTCAACTTAACTACCGTAGTCTACAAGCCCTACTCCAAACCCAACAGCCAGACCATCTACATCAACGTTAACTCAAATCACTCTCCCAACATTATTAAACGCATCCCAGACATGATATCCGATAAAATTACCAAATCTTCCTCAAATAAAAAAGTATTCGACCAAGCAGCCCCGCAATACAACAATGCCTTAGCCGCTAGTGGCTACATGAGGTACATCCAAAACAACCCGGCACAACCACGGAATCCAAAAAGTCAAGATCACGCAAAATTATTTGATTCAATCCACCATACAGCATAAATATAGAAACCAACGTGGCAGGAAAATTCCTCTCCCTAATCAACAAAAACTTTCCAAAATCACACAAACTTCACAAAATATTTAACAGAAACAATGTCAAAGTACGCTATAGCTGCCTCCCAAATGTATCCAGCATCATCAAATCTCACAACAAGACCACCTTTTCCAACCAAACTCACCCTGATGAACCAGAATGTAATTGCAGGAGAAGGACGAATGCCCCCTACATGGAAACTGCTTGGAAACACATGTCATCTACTCATACAATGTTAAAGCATCAGAAACAGAAGACGGGGTGTATTACATCGGCCTAACAGAAAATTCCTTTAAAGATAGATTGTACCAACATAAAAACACTTTCAAGAACCAATAAAACGCAAATTCAACGGAAACTTCTAAATATATTTGGAAGATAAAGGCGAACAACACCACCCCTCTATTAACATAGGAAATCATTGATCGGGCTAGACCTTACAGAAATGGATGCAAAACATGAAGTCTTTGTTTAATAGAAAAATTCCACATTATAACATCCAAGGTACAACTATTGAAGAAAGATCCGAACTAGTCTCCACCTGCCGCCACGCCACCAAAATTACCCTGAAGAAATAAAAAGCATTCCCACCGGACTGCACCTAATATTTATAGCCACCACCGCTTCCACACCTTCATAATGCATCTGATGATCTCACAAGCGTGAAACTCTGAATTATGGCTTTATGGATTTTATCGGACTTTTAATGATTTTATCTCGATGTTTTGAAGTATATACATAGATATATATATATATATATATATATATATATATATATATATATATATATATATATATATATGTGTGTGTGTGTGTGTGTCTGGTGTAAGTGGTGTCTCTGAGGATTAGTACATTCGTAAACCTGTCAGCTGCACATGTCATATTAAATGATTGTGGATAGGAGCACTGGTCTCCCAGAACTACACAACTCTCACTTATAGCTCCAAGTAGTCGGTAGTGCAGCCGGCGACCACACCACGGTACCTCACCTCGGCTGGTGAGCAAAACTAAGTAGAGGGTATCGCCAGTCTTGAAAGGGCTGGTGTATAGGGGACGTCTCCCCTCAAGTGCACGAAGACTGGAGTGGCAGATGAGGCAATGAACCAGATAATACATGATCAATGGCTTTGACGGCACGACAGCAAGATGTGTGGTACATCAAAGGCACAATCAAGAAGTATAATGATTTGTGGCTATCCACCATGGAAGGGATTGGGCCCCCACCATGTAACAAACGCCTTTAGTCAATCATGGAGAGCTCAAATAATGAAAATAGTAGTACTGGAGAAGTTGGGCCCCCTGCAATAACTTCAGTTATAAACGACAGAGAAGAAGATTTGAACCTAGCATGTAAGAGGACAATTGATGACAGCAGCAGCTTAAACCCTGATGGGAGGCTACAGCTAGAAGGTACTGTTTTGAAAACTAGGGGAAGAATTTTTAAAATTGCAACATGGAATGTAAGAACACTCTATCAAGCTGGCAAATTTGATAACATTCTACAAGAGATGGATAGATTAAAACAAGATATATTAGGATTATCAGAAACAAGATGGACAGACGATGGGAAGATAACTAGAGACAAATATACCATGCTGTACTCAGGAGGAGAAGAGCATCAAAGTGGAGTAGGAGTAATCATGAAAAATTCAATAGCTAAATCAATACTAGGATACGGGCCAATATTAGACAGAGTAATGCTGGTAAAACTGCAAGGCAAACCTTTTAACATCAACTTAATTCAAGTTTACGCTCCTACAAAAGAATACAGTGAAGATATCAATGAAGCTTTTTATGAGCAAGTAGAAACAGCATTTAAATATATCAAGAATAAAGAATACACTATTTCTATGGGTGATTTTAATGCGAAAGTTGGAAACAAGAATCACAAAGACATTATTGGCAGTTACGGTTTAGGAAAAATGAATGAGAGAGGAGAACGGCTTATTCAATTTTGCGAAGAACATAATTTAGTTGTGACTAACACCTTGTATCAACAGCCACCTAGGAGACTGTATACATGGAAGAGCCCAGGTGACATTGTTAGAAATCAAATAGACTATATTCTTGTGAGTCAGCGATACAGAAACAGCTTAAAGCAAGTGAAGACGTATCCAGGGGCAGATGTAAATTCTGATTATAATCCAGTGATTGCCAAACTGGAAATTAAATTGAAAATATCAGACAATTCAAGCGAAAGAAACAACAACTTGACTTAAATCTTCTAAAACAAGAAAGCATAAGGAATAAGTACAATGTAGAAGTTAGAAATAAGTATGAATTGCTAGTAAACCAAGAGCAGGTCCAAGAACCCAATGATCAACTGAATATAGAGAATAAATGGAATATATTTAAAACGAGCATACTAACTGCCTTACAAAAGACACTTCCAAAGAAAATGAATGATAAAAAGAAGATTTGGATGACTGACGAAATCTTTGTGAAAATGTCCGAGAGGAGAAAATTTAAAAATAGCAAAGATATAGAGAAATATGATAGGCTGAATAGAGAAATAATTAATGAATGTAGAGCTGCTAAAACACAGTACTTGGAAGATCAATGCAAAATTATTGAAGACTTAGAAAAAATTCATAAATCTAAAGAATTGCATGACAGAATAAACAAAATTACTAACAGCAAAAAGCAGAATAGAGGAAGTGGGAATGTCAAAGATAAAGATGGGAATATTCTATTTGATCAAGAGCTGATAGCTAGTAGATGGGTAGAATACATAAGTGATTTATATGATGATAAACATAGACCAGAAATGCCAACATTTGATAAAACTCCTGGAAATTCGATACTAAAAGAAGAAGTTGAAGGAGTTATTAGGGATATGAAACATGGGAAGGCAACTGGACCTGATGAACTATCGGCAGAAGCTTTGAAAGCCTTGGATGATATCAATTTGAAATTGGTTACTGAATTATGCAATAGGATATATGAAAGCGGGTGCATACCAATTGAACTGAAACAATCAATTTTTGTTCCAATACCAAAGAAGCCAAAGGCTCAAAACTGTTCAGAGTATAGGACAATTTGTTTGATGAGTCATGTGACTAAATTACTGTTAAAAATCATACAGAAGAGAATTGTAAGAAGAATTGAAGAAGAAATAAGTCATCTGCAGAGTGGTTTTAGATCAGGAATGGGAACAAGGGATGGAATATTTAACTTCAGAGTGATATGTGAGAAAGCATTAGAGATTAACCAAGATGTATATATTTGCTTTATAGATTATACAAAGGCATTTGACAAAGTTAAACACCATATGATGATTGAATGTCTTACAGAGTTGGGAATGCCTAACAAAGAATTACAAATTATAACAGAAATTTATTGGGAACAACGAGCAGTGATACGAACAGGAAAAAGCATAACAGCAGAGTTTGAAATAAAGAAAGGGGTCAGACAAGGATGTGTGCTCTCACCAATGCTTTTTCATCTATATACAGAGACAATTTTCAGAGAAGTAGAGAATATAACTGGAATAACAATAGGAGGAGTAAATATAAACAATTTTAGATATGCAGATGATACTGTTTTGTTCACTTTTTCTAGTAAAGATCTGAAAAGTTTAGTGGACAAAGTCAATGAGACCGGAAAACCTTATGTCATGGAAATGAATGTAGTCAAAACAAAGGCGATGGTAATTAGTAAGCAAATACAAGCACCAAAAGTTAACATCATGATGCAAGGAAGGTCTATTGAACAAGTGTCTGAAATGGTTTATCTGGGTTCCTTATTAACAGATAATGGAAAATGCGAAAAGGAAATCCGCTGGAGAATTGGAATGGCAAGCAGGGCCGTGGCTACAGTGGGGTGTGGGGGGGGTGTAATACCCCCCAGGCGTCGAGCTTGTCGGCAAAGTTACTAAGAATTAAGGTGTTGTCGGCAATTTTCAGAAAATCAATATTGTCGGAAGAAGACGATAGCTAAAATTGATTTCTCAATAACATTCCCTGACTTAAGCTTTACAGAACAATGTGCTCTCTCATCAGGAAATGTAACCTCAGAGCTTTCATCACCTCACTTTACTTTTTATTTCTGATGGGTTTTTAAAGCATAATTCACAATATCCATAACGATCGGAAATAGCTAAATATAAGCGAGCATACGTTCCTTTTGACCACATGAAATGGGTTCAGTGTACCACGATGAGCGCTAGAACTGGGAGTGGCTGTAAGAAAAGAAAGAGATTCAAGAAAAAGACACACCCAAAACCACGCCCTTCTGTCGGCAAAATTAATAGCAACACCCCCCCCACCCTTCCATCTCTAGCCACGGCCCTGATGGCAAGGACAGCTTTTACAAAGTTAAAGATAGTATTAACATCTAGAAACATCAAACTGTGCACAAGGATAAAACTAATAAAATGCTATGTGTGGTCAACATTTCTATATGGATGTGAAACCTGGACTCTCAGCAAAACATCAATCAAGAAAATTGAAGCGTTTGAAATGTGGACGTTAAGGAGATTGCTAAAGATACCTTGGACTGATTATAAAACCAATAAAGAAGTGTTGCAATTAGCTGGTACAGAAAGATCATTAACAAGACTTGTAAAAGAAAGAAAATTAAAGTACTTTGGGCATATAGTGAGAGAACAGAGCTGGCAGAGATTATTCATGGAAAGGAAAATGAACGGGAAGAGAGGAAGAGGCAGGTCCAGAAAAAAGTGGACAGATGATATTAAAGGATGTACAGAAAAGAATTATTATCAGTGTGTGAGAAAGACCTTAGATAGAAAGAATTGGCGCTCATTGATATTCGTCCTCCTTTGAGCAGAGGAAACTGCCGATTGATATATATATATATATATATATATATATATATATATATATATATATATATATATATATATATATAT
>WIPJ01000443.1:67091-79417 GCA_018155075.1 Cassiopea andromeda
TATATATATCCATTGAATGACCATCAACAAATAATAATAAACTCACTTAATGAAATGCTTTCTGAGAGCATGATTATTAAAGAAACAGCAGAAGTTTTGAAACCCAAAAATGTGAAACCTGCCCGTTTCTACCTTTTACCCAAAATACATAAAAAGAACATCCCCGGTAGGCCTGTAATCTCATCAATAAACTGCCACACTACTAAATTATCAAGATATGTTGACTACCATATAAAGCCTCTAGCCACAAAAGTAAAGTCTTATATAAGAGATACGACGGATTTTATAAACAAATTACAAAACATTAAATACGTACCCTATAATGCAATTTTAGCTACATTAGACGTCAAATCTTTATATTCCAACATCAAGCACAATGAAGGCTTATTAGCCCTAGAAGAATGCCTAGACAACAGGACTCACAAAGAACCATCATCGAAAGTAATAACCACCCTCATGAACCATATACTCACTCTAAACAACTTTAATTTTAACGGAAGAAACTTCCTTCAAATAAAAGGCTGTGCAATGGGAACCATAGCAGCTCCTTCTTATGCTACCATTTATATGGGAAACTTTGAAACACAATTTATATACCCTGAAATCGACAGCGATTGTCTCTTTTATGCCAGATATATCGATGATATTTTCCTGATATACACAGGGGGTGATACAAAACTCAAACAATTTTTAAAAGACCTTAACATCAAACATGATTCGATAAAGTTTGACTATAAAACATCCACCAAATCTATTGCATTTCTTGATACTTTGATATATATTGATGAAAAAAGACACCTACAAACTACACTTTATACAAAACCCACAGATACACACAACTACTTTCATTCAAAATCGTCCCATCCTAGACACCTCAAGGATAGTCTACCATACTTCCAAGCACTTAGACTTAATAGGATTTGCTCACAAAAAAATGAACTTGACATGCAGTGTGAAAAGCTTAAACAACAATTCGTAAAACGAGGTTATGATCTAAAAGAAGTACACGATCAAATAAACAAAGCGGTCACCCTGAAAAGAGAAGACATCCTGAAATTAACTAAACATGATAAAAACAACACAAACCGTATACCCTTCATTACTACATTTAACTCGACCCTTCCACCTATTACGGAAATTATCCATAAACACTGGGACATTCTGAAACTAAAACCTAACCTAGAAGACATATTCACAAACCCAGGAATGCTAACATTCCGTAGATCCAAAAACATCAAAGATATGATAGGGAGCAATAATATCTTAAATGATAGAATTGTGAAAACTAAGCTCAGAACAAAAACAATACAACTATGCCAACCATGCAACCACTCTAGTTGTCTATGCTGTAAATACCTCAATTCCACAGAAACTTTCACAAGTAATGTAACTAATAAAACCTACAACATATACCATAAAACCAATTGTAAAAGCAAACATGTAATTTATCTATTAGAATGCACACTTTGCTCCATGCAATACGTAGGTAAATCTGAATGGCCTTTCAACTTACGACTTAACAACTACCAATATCGAATTAAATCCATAGCTCCAGATAAATTACTACCCGTTGAACAACATTTTCGCTCAACAAACCATGATTTTGCCGTACATGCTAAATTTACAATCATTGAAAAAATAGAAAAAACACATTAGATAACGTAACATTAATTCTAGAAACCCATGAAGACAACTGGATCCTACGTCTCAAAACTTTACATCCTAATGGGTTAAACAAATAATTAAATCACCCTGATAAAAATTAACCATAACTCTATGAAGACAAATGGATACGCCACATTACTCTAATTCAAATGTTATATATATATATATATATATATATATATATATATATATATATATATATATATATATATATATATATATATATATATATATATGTTTAGTACAGTACGACACTTTTCGTACTGCACTAAAAGGTGAATCGAAATATAAAGCCAGCTGCAGATATACATGATAGGTTGCATCCAATTGGCCCCAATAGCGATCAATTAGCCCTATTCACAATTGCTTCCTTGAAGAGTCCAATGGAAACAACGAACTCTTTCTGTCTACACAAGACAGGATGTCAAGTCTTGATGTAAACAAGTTCCAAAACACTTAAATGAAAAGACGATCTTGCCTGCCCAATGATCCGAAAAGTATCGTGCAGTCACCAAACTCTTATTTCATGGATGTTAAATGACCAGGTTGTTTCAAATCACAACAGTATTCAGCCATGCTCAAAAAGTTGTCCTGTGTGTGAGCTGTTCAACTATCTTGTGTCTGCCAACTGGTGGCAGAGCAAGATTAACTGAGGGTTGCTCTTTCCGAAAGAAGCCCCAGTAATATAGAATGAAGAGTTAATTTAATGAAGAAGCTATTTATTTGTTCATAATATTGTTAAAATTTACTGCGTACTTGCTCCTCAAAGAGGAATGGCTTGGAGATCGCATGGGAGAGATAATGAGGACTTAGTCACTCAGTTAAAAGATAATAGAGTCATAATGGCCGACCTACAATTGATTTTAGAATATTTGTGTTTACACATGTAAAGTTGCTACAAAATCTTTGAACAATCTCAGAATGCCTTTAAATTTCAAGAAATATTTTATATACTAAATTCTTTCAAGTCTAGAAACATAATAATAATAATAATAATAATAATAATAATAATGAGACCCCTCCACTTTTGAAGTCGTTTCGACGTTCCTGCTACTTTACAAACACTTTCTGGTAAGACTGATTCAGAATAATACAAGGAAGGCCCAAGACTAATCAAGGCCTGGATTTTATTGTTCTGCGTAGCCTTTGTGCTCTTTTTATGAAACTTTGCACATGACATAATGCTACTTTTGCGCCATTTGTAGTCCAACAATACAAAAGTACTACGAAACTCAAGCTAAAAGAACGTACAACCGTTGAGGTTAAGCAATAATTTGGTATTCGTGGTAAATAGTGCTCAGGTAAACTAGAAGTTCCTCGGCTTCAGGAGGATAGTAACCTTCTAGGTCCATTAAACCTTCGCTCTCCAGTAAGGTAGCAGCTTCATAGGACACACCATTGCACATCCATCATTCAGCTTTTAATTCCTTGTTGGGAGAGAAGCCTGCAGGGTCACATTCAGCTGTTAAGATATAGCTGATGAGGAATCTTTCAGTAGGCTGCGCGAGTTCTTGACTAACGGATTAATGTCCAATAGAAAGAACAACTACATCGCATTCCTGCTAGTGCGCATGTGGAATAACTGGGAGGCGTGCTGTACCTAATGGCTTATTTCGATATAAGCGTCCGCCATGATGGATTGGTGTGCTTTACAGCCTGGGCACTTGCTTAGAGGGCTAAGAGTCGTTTCTTGAGTACAGACCAATTGCATAGTACCTACTTGTATACAGCTTTATAGCTAGATAGTAGACATGGAATTTTAATTCGTAAGTAACATGAAAGAAAAGGAATTGTAGATCTTTTTACGAATGCGTGGTATAAAAGTTTCTGGCCGGAATGAAGAGCTTATTGCCAGGGCATTTGCTGCCAGTGAGAAAAATGTACAGCCAATTCAAGCTGCCCAAGGATTTAAAATGGAGGTACAAAACAAGTGCAGACAAAAATATATAATTTAAGATAATGTTGTTCCTGACCCTTATCATCTGGGGAATAGGTTTTCTGAGGAAGAAGGTATTTGTTTCTGGCCAGCCCTTCTTTATCCTGATATATTTAATTACATTGTGCATAATCCTGCTGAACTTAGGATTTAAGCAAGTACAAGAATTTAAAAGCATAATCTTGTTTTACTGATGGGTGGCTGAGTCAAATTTCTTACTATCCATAAGGTACATGATTCTTCAAAGTATTGTCTATTGAAAACTGACTGCCGACAATCTGAGAGATTGAATGACCCACCATGTAAGTTATGGGGATGTGCTGAAATGAAAAGTGGAAAGATTCAGTGTGCACATTGCACCTGTATGGCTGGCTTTTCGCAGACATGTATTCATGTTACTGCATGTTTGTTCGGGATGGAGGCTGCAATTAGAGCTGGACTTTATAATCCATTATGTATATCGAAGTCAAATGAGTTGCTTTCTAATTGGAATAAAGCACAGCCAATGAAGGTGAAAGATATCAACTTTGAAAGAGGTGACTTTGGTAAGCTAGGAAAGAGAAAGCAGGCTCTTGTTTCTTCACCAATAAGCACTATGATCCCCAATGATCACTATGATCCCCAATGATCACTATGATCCCCAATGATCACTATGATCCCCAATGATCACTATGATCCCCAATGATCACTATGATCCCCAATGATCACTATGAGCACTATGAACACTATGATCACTACGATCCCCTTGCTTTCAGCAAATTCATATTGCTAACTCTTGCTGCTGTTGTTGAAGCAGTAGAAGGTATTGAGACTGAACTCATTTTGAGATCTACTATGGCAAAACAAAAAGCAGAATTACTAGAATAGCTTATAACATTTTCCTATCCTAAACCAAATAAAATAGCTAGTATTGATGGCATTCTATTCATCTCTTCGAATATGCAAACTTTTTTTGATAACCTGCAAGAAGCTATGAAACAAGAAAATATTGAACAATTGGAGCAGCCAAAAAAAGTCAGAATAAAAATTGGCATATCTTTTAAAAGTGCGTAATTACAGTTTCAAAAGGTGATGACGTCTTGTATGCAATGAGAAAGATGCAACGTAAAGATTGGCAATGTTTGCTTTGCTCCAGAAAACATCTGGCTTGGCTTTTGTTAATCCTAATATAAAAAGTAAAGATAGTCCAGTATACTTTCGTAAGTAGGGGAGTGCCTGTTTGAGAGGACACTTATCCTGGGCTATCGGCATGTGAGGTAGGGTGGCCAGTTCCTTTCCTCACCGTCTTTATCTCCTCAATGGTAAAACCAGGTATCAATTCGCTGCTAGTGAACAGTGAGTGAACATTAAGTCAAAGCTCAAGTCGGACTCGAACCGTAGACCTTCCGCATAGAAGATATGCGCTCTAGCCAGTATGCTACCTTGATCACAATCCTAATATACCAGATTTAATGTATGGATGGTATGTGGAAATACATGCTATTAATAAATGTCAAGTATACACAAAGGAGTACAAAGAAGTACAACTAACTGAATGTGGTTTGATTCTACATAGTGTGCATCCACTTATTGGTGGCAGTCTAGATCGATGTTTTTCTTGTTCATGTTGTGAAAAAGCTTGTTTGGAAATGAAATGCACAATGTCATTCAACCATGCTTCTCCTCTAGACAATACTGTTGAATTGGCATATTTAGTCAAAGATGACAACAATAAACTTAGCATCAACCGGATACTACTCACAATGGGAGTCACGGGATTGAGAAAATGCTTTTTCTTTACTTGTTCATCATATGGATACTTTGTGGAAGAAATATGCTTTGACAGAGAGTTATGGGATGAAATGACAACATTGTTCCCTGAGTTTTGTTGTAGTTATGTCACAAAATCATTGCTTGGATAACTGGATTATTAAATTATGTAAAGCCACAATTGAAGTTTTACCTGATATCTACTTTTGAGTGCCTAATATAAGGGAAGAGGGAATAACCAGGGTGGTTTGAATTGTCCAAAAATGCTAATATGAGGGGGTTGGGATAAAGGGTGAATCGGAAAGCCACTAAAAATGGTGTAGAAAATGCATCGACTTCTTGCCACAATTTTTTGTACTCTTCTGATGTCATTTTTGACTTATCTTGCACCAGGTGGAACAATATTAGACCATGAGATCTTCTTCTATCTGAAAACCTCTGTCAGTCATTACTTTACCACCACGCTCCAGCAATTCATACAAACCACTATCATTGTAAATAAAGCTATCACTTGCTCTTCCACTATAACAGGATGAAGCAAAGGTAATATTTCCAGTTGGTGCAATGGGAATCAAAACTTTTAGTGTGTTGTTGCTTCTGTCATCAGACCATGTAGTAGCCTGGGTTTATAGAGACTTTGGGCGCTCTATGAACACTTCAGCGCAGTCAATGATACAGCGGGTCTTTGAATGGCCGGCCCTTTTCGAAGTAGCTGGTAGTTTTCTTACTTCTTAGGAAGCCAGGTTATCATACAAGATCCCATAACATTACTTAATAAATTTATCTAGGTAGTGAATATATTTGAAACAGTGCCTGTTGAAATACCAAAACGATCTGCTGCATCTTCAATTAAAAGACCAAGTCTAAGTCTCAGAAGCACCATGAGAGACTCGTCTTTGAAAGTAAGAGATATGTGAGATAACGAACTCTCTTTAACAGGCTTGTTGTCTTTTAACCTTAGACAAATATGGTCTTAAAAGTAAAAACAATAAATGATCTCAAATAATGCCACAGTTGATATGCCAATGTAAAAGTTCATTGTCTTTTCTGTCTTCATTCTTTGGTGTGGAAAATGGCCTTTGACTTTGATGCAAAAGGCAAATATTTCTTCAATAGTTTAGTCTCCTTGATGAGAGCATCTATTTTCTTTCTTAGGGATACAGCAACATAATTTTTATCTTCACATGATTCACATGGCTTATGATGCTCTCCCATTGCATAGGATTGAAAAGATTCATGGACTTAGAGGACTGAGCATAAGGCTTCACTTCCAGTCTCCCTGTTGTTCAGCATAACTTACTTGTGACTGTGTGGGTACCCACAATTGTGACTTGCATGTGAGTCAGACTTTCCTGCACCTGTTTGTGAGTATTTCACAAGAGCTGTTCTTGATTTTCTCATTTGAGGCAATTCATATCCTATTGTTCAATGTAGGATCGGGGTATTTTACTGTAGGAATGGAATCCACAAAATGTTCAGAGCAAGCACGATAACTGCTACATGGCTTCCATGGTGTATTAACCGCTGAGCTTGATCCATCTGTCCCTTTGCTCATGAATCCTTTTAGGCCCAGGAAAGTAATACATTTGGAAGGGATGTTCACAACCGTAAATTTCGTTGGTTTGATCTGAGTGATGAACGCAGTAACTCTTTTCCATTGATCTAGTCGATAACTACTATTTGTGCATCCAATTACGGCATAGGTAAGTTTTCCCATATCATAAGTTATACAAAAAGAACCGCAATTTCAGCTC
Source organism: Cassiopea andromeda (assembly GCA_018155075.1). Taxonomy (NCBI): domain Eukaryota; kingdom Metazoa; phylum Cnidaria; class Scyphozoa; order Rhizostomeae; family Cassiopeidae; genus Cassiopea; species Cassiopea andromeda. The sequence goes on from WIPJ01000443.1 coordinate 74,196, forward strand.
AAGAATCCAAAACACAAGCTCTTCTCGTAGCAATGTTAGGATTTTTTGCCCCTCTAAAGTTGGACCCAGGCTTTAACACAGATGGATCCATATCGGCGGAGGCTTACGTTGCATCGGTGTATTGACTGTTTTCTTTCGTTTAGCGTCTATTCAGTTTCAATTCTTCTTACTTTTACACATTCTGCTCATCTTTCATCTTTCCATATGCTCTCTATTATAATCCTGTTGTATTATTGTCTTCAAAGTTTTGGCTCTCGATCTCTAATTATGCCATTAACTGTTAATAGGTAAGTAACCTTAGGTACTATCCACTGTCACCCCAATTGTTATGTAGGCAATGCAAGTAGGCCTTGTATTGTTTCAAGCTTAGTGCTAGTGAAGGATGTATCGTTTACAAGAAAGATAAGTGCATTTGGCATATTCTTTTTATGCAGTAATATATGTATATATATATATATATATATATATATATATATATATACATATATATATATATATATATATATATATATGTATATATTTATAACGATTCTAGCTTATACTTCTACTCAACAGCGCTACCCATAAATATAACTATTGGAAGAAGAATTAAGTTGTTGCTGGGTGTTTCTGGCTTGATGCGACCATCAGACAACTGTCAACTACTCTCTATAGTTATTCTATACATGAAATCAGATGAGCCCAAAAGTCATCCTTTGAGCATGTCTGCTATTGCTTAGATATGATGTATTTGTTCTCATGTCTACACTTTGAGACAAATCCAGTTCTTTTGTTTGGCTTGAGTCTTCTGCACACGTAGAGAGTTGCGAGCTATTCTTCTAGGCAAAGGTAACATTTGTTTTGTTGTCATTAAGTACGTCTGTGCTCGTTTCTTGAACTACCACTTTACTGTAAACTCTTTATTTATTCTTCTTAATTTCAATACATATGCCGATAGTTCAGTATTGTACTCGTAGCCCTCTTGCTTCAGTAATTGTACATGGTTGGCGTGTCGTTGTTAAGAAGTTGTCTTTGTTACGCCTATGTACACTATAGAATACTTTATAAAGAACAGGATGCAGATCGTATGTTGACAACAGGATGCAGACCATGGCTAAGAGAGAAGCCTTACTAAGTTTGAAAGTCCACAAAGAAATTTTCGAAAACACTCTACGTTGTAGATTGATAATCCCAGACAAGAGCGAAATGGGAATTGTTAGCAAGAATATCCTTGAGAGAATAGTAACCACTATCAGAGCGAAGACATCGATCAATCAATAAAAGAACTCTTTGTCCATGGTGAAGTGGCTCTACCAATTGGAAGAGAAGGCTAACAAGTCATTTTTATGCTTCGACATCACTGATTTCCTCTCCTCTATCTCCGGAGAAGTCTTGACTAAAGCATTAAGCTTCACCAAATTGCATTCATGCATTTTACAGGAGGAATTGGAAATCATTTTTCACTCTCAAATGTTGCTACTATTTAACAATGGCAAGACATATGTTAAAAAAGAAAACAACAATCTATTTGAGGTTATTGTGGGTAGTTGAGATGGGGCATAAGATTGCATGCTAGTAGAAGCATTCATTTTAAACTAATTAGATGAAATCTACGATGCGACTAACATAGGCATATACAGAGATGATGGACTAGCTGTTTTAAAGCATGTGAGAGAAAAGACGCAGACAAGACGAGAAAGAATTTCATCAAAGTTTTCAATTGCTTTGATCTATATGCTACCCCCAAAGCCTATTTCCAAAACTGTTAACTTCTTGTGCGTAACTCTCAACTTAACCAATGGCGTATACTCCCCATACAGGAAGCCAAATGAAAAACTTGCGTACATAAGCAAGTTGAGTAACGAACCACCTAAGAACATCAACAAGCTACCAGTTGGGATCGACAGGCGCTTATTCGACATACCCCCAACTGAGACATTTTAAACAAGCAATAGCTGTCAACAATGAAGCAGTCCAGTCCAGCGGTTACGCAGAGAAACTTCTGTATACTGTTTTCTTTTTGAAGCTTCATTATAATATAGATCAACATGCAATTAAAAGTACACGCCTCACCACATTAAGCAACGTACCATTTGACTATCGAAATCAACTACATAAACAGATATACACAAGCACAGGTGTTAAAAAAAAAGGAAAAGGATAAGATGCAGAAGTAAATGAAATATAGAAAAGAAATGAAAAAGGACACAACTTTAAAAGGCGAGTAATATTAGGTCTGTCCAAGATTTCACTTCGGCGATAAAATATGAAGTATGTGCACCTGATAGTTAGATTGATTATCTTCGACAGAATAAATTTCTGTATCGGTTTATTGAATTCAAGACATTTATGACGATCAATAAAAGATTCTAAAGAAGAACCTACGGTGCCATGTGTCTATTGAGATAGGACAATGAGGTTAATTTGCTCATATTTTGATCGCAACTCTTGGTGAAGCACATTGTACTTAGACGCTTTTGATTAATGTTGAGTTTTATATTTGTTTCAATTCCAATGGTGAGCTCAAGTATATGCAAGTTGTTGTTCTTGGAGTCAGGTTGAAAGGAATCCCCAATGAGAAGTGACAGAGATAGAGAGTCCAAAATTATGACAAAAATAATTATAAATAGCTTCATTCATAGTGCTAATCGACATATTAATACAGGAGGGCTTAAGACCAGACATAGGTAATAAATTCAAGAAGTAAAGATTAGCTGCTTGGCAGTGTTGATCAGATATTTCTAGTGTTACCCCTGGCTTGATAGCCTGAAAAGTATTAACTTTGATGAAATCACCACTAGAATCATAATTATTGTAAGATTCAATAATATCCTTCTCACCAAGCTCAAAATCCTCTCCTTCTAAATCACTGATCACTCGGCAAGAGCGTTGGCCCTTAATCCCTTGCATACTTTTCAACAAGACCAAATGTGAGCAGTTGCTGAGATTCTCTGAATTAGTGTCACTTTCAATTGTAATGGTTGATTCCATAATTGCCATTGTCACCAGGATTTTTGCTCATCTTACCTTTTGCATCGCAATGAATGCCAGCCTAGGGACTTTAAATCCTTTCCACAATATGAGCAGATTGCCAATACCACAAAGAGAAAAATAATACTGATGCGAATTATTTTCTGTATATATAGGACGTAAATACGTAAAGAACTGCAGTATAGTGATCTTGACAATAGGTAATTCATACAACATTAGGATCGTGTACAATTGTGCCTGTTTTGTGGCTCAACAATCATTTGATAGTAATAACAATAATAAATTCTTTAATGTAGGGTTAGCAATTTACAGTTGCTAAGATAAAGCTAATTTAGGCTAACTATTTACAAGATTGACAAGATGAAAAAGAGAATGCATGAACATGAAAGCCATAACTACGCTAATCTATAAATAGAAATCTTACAGATTCTACAGTTGCAATGCCCGTAATTCTTTGATTTCAGATGTTTTGTAGCAACTGTCAAGGAGCTGGAAGTTTTAATTTCTGTTGGCAATTTTGCCCACGCTCTCTAACCCATGAACCTTACTGTATCTGTACCATGATATGTGGTTGCCACTTTTGGAAGATGTAGATTACTAGTGCGACTTAGATGATAGGGTATTGTCTTTTCATCAAATATATCACATACGAAGGATTCAATCGATGATTGGTTTTGCAAGTTTCAATCATCAGAAACTATAGGGTTCTTCGCATGAATAGAAACCGAATTATCTTCTCCTAATACCTCCTTAAATTGAAAAGTTTCATCTCTGCATGCAATTCTAAGAGCATCTCCTGTATTTTGTATTTCTTTGATCAATATTCCTATCATGCAACAGCCACATCAGAGGGCAATAGCTAAAATGTGACTACTTAAAGGTATCTATCATCAGTGTAAACTGTCCTGAATCAAAGAAAATCGAAATTTTTGATAATGTGTGAAGCCTCTAGCTTACTTGAACAAAATGATGGAACATGAGCTTTGAATGTAATCTTTGAATTTAGCGTTATAGGATACCAGGCTGATAGCCGAATTTAATCTTACTCTACGCCATCTATGACTCATTTTATCTCAGAGTCGCATTAGTAAATTGTTGTATCATCAACGTAGTTGCATATTTTGGATCTATTTATCAGGAGAATGAAATCAATAAAAATTGATAAGAAGTAGAAATCCTAAGACAGATCCTTGTGGGATTCCTTTGTGAACTTCTTTCCATGTGATAAATGAACCATTAATTTTAAATCCTAGTCGCCTTTTTGATAAATAACTATGAATCATTTAAAGGCAGTAGCAGTAAAACAATTTTGCTAACAATGATTCATGATCTTTGCAATCTAACGCTTTTGCGAGATCCATCGCTAAAGCCCCTGCATTGCCACTTTTACCCAGGGAAATTTTACAGGTGTCCAGAAACCTCAAAAGAGCATACTGCCTGCTATAGTCTTTCTATACGCGCAGAATAGAGCTGATAAACAGTTTACGGAGAATTCCATTAGCTGGTCATATAACAGCAGCTTAAAAATTCTTGGGGCAGATGATAAGACAGATTGGCCTAGACAAGAAGCGAAGCCAAAATCGCAAGCACAACATCATCTGGTTTAATCCACCAATCAGCAAACACATTTCCACCAACATTGGCCAAACATTTAGATAGCCCGTTGCTAAACACTTTCCGAAAATGTAGTAGCTGAAGAAGTTAGTTAATAAGAACACCGTGAAAGTAGGCTGCAGTTTTACGCCAGCTATGGCCTCCATTAGTAATGCCAACTATAACATTATCTAAAATAGAGCTTGAGGCAGAACTTGCCAGGCAAACATCATTACATAATTCCAAACAAAGTAAAGTAAAGGATGGCACTGTCAAACAACAAGATGGTACTATCTCTGAAGCAAGAGAAATATGAGTACAATAATGAACTATAGAAATACGTATGGAACTTAGAGAGTATGAGCAAAGAGTTCGAATTAAAATGGTCGGGAGAGAAACGATCACAGGTATACTAAAGCACAACAATGTGATACCATCTTTGCTAAGAACAAAAGCTTGCCAATGTCTACGCAGATAAAGCTCCAATTGAAGAAAGGACTTGAGCTTATCTTTAAATTTAGATACAAGAGCAAGTACATCTTATCTTAACAAAAACAATGGCATTTGACAGTGATCTGGTGATCCCATCAAGAGTGACACTCCGAGAAACACCCTAAGGTTATTCCCAGAAATATATATATTTAAATATATATATATAT
>WIPJ01000444.1:0-55561 GCA_018155075.1 Cassiopea andromeda
GACACCTTGTTGCAGCTACTTTTTTTGAGAGTAGTTCATTTCCATACTTTGAGCAATACTTCCCATCCCAGGTCATAGAAAGTGCTGCAGAATCATTTCCTTTCCTTGATAAAATGAAGCTTCATTCTGAGCTCTCTGTGATTTATAGCAGACCAGAATTTAGGCATTGCTGTGGAGCAGTTCCACTACTCCAACTTCTTATTGAAAGCAACTTAGCTGAAACTTTCTCTGAAACTGTACTTTTGTTGAAAGCCATCATCACAGTTCCAATGGCATCCTGTGAAGCAGAGAGTTGTTCTCAACTCTAAAGAGAGTGAAAACTTTCTTGAGAAACACAATTTCTGAGGATAGACTCAATGCTTTGGCTATGCTTTTAATAGAAAAGAACCTTGTTAGAGATTCAATTGACTTCAATCAAAATGTGATTGATATGTTTGCCCAGCTCAAGAATAGAAGAGCTAAATTTCTTTTTAAGTAGCTCAAGACCCTCTTTGCATTTTTTAAAAATGATAAACCAGCATACTATATTTGATAGTTTCTGCTTATGTCACCTACATTCTCTCTAAATTTTTAGGACAAAAATATATCATTCTAAACAATTTATATTAGTTAATATCCTCGGAATGAATACTTTAAATTACAAAAATAGTTTCAAAATCCACCCTGCCTGAATTGGCTATTTCTCTAAATGTGATTCTTGAAACAGATTTAAGTAAGAAACTCTCTTATTTTACAGAAATAAAATCATCATTCTAATTATTTTACTACCTGGAGGTAAAACTATCTAATACCACTTTTGGGTGTGGCTACCACAGCAATCTCGGAGCACACCCAATTCTTCAAAGCTTTGCCCCCCCCCCAACGAAAAATCCCACGAGCCGCCACTTGTGGATAGAAAGAAAAACATACCATACTACATCAAAATGACTTCAGAAACACAGAAATGCAAGTGGCAATACAGCAAGGAAGTGAAAGTATTTATCAACCAGTCTAAAGTTCATCAACTTTCAGTTCATCAATTATTCTTCTAAAACGCCACTATGCTTCAAATGTGTTTAGAAACAATACAAAATAGAAAATAAGAAATAAAAGGTAGTCCCAGCGACGCAGGTCATTGGGAACCTGGCCCCTAGTGTAGGTAGTGTCACTGATGGACAAAAGTAATGTAATAAGCGATAAGGAAATGAATAGAGGTAGGTTCGATACATCAGCTGTAAAACAGGTCAGGTAGTATCGTCTGTAGAAAGTGATAATGGGATAGTGTTATGGTGATACTCGCGAAGAGCAATAAGCCGGTAATTGGAACCCTCACCATGAGGGATGTTTATGTACAGTGACCCCATGGTAAAGTCTGTAAAATCGAGGTGTGTGATATAATACCAGCAAAACTCCGTAATGTAAGTAGAAAATGTTTTGCGTACTGAATTGAGGACGTAGGTGATACGCGCGAAGAGCAATAAGCCGGTAATTGGAACCCTCACCATGAGGGATGTTTATGTACAGTGACCCCATGGTAAAGTCAGTAAAATCGAGGTGTGTGATATAATACCAGCAAAACTCCGTAATGTAAGTAGAAATGTTTTGCGTACTGAATTGAGGACGTAGGTTCCATCGGTATTAAGCTAATGTTACAAGACAGTATATCGATAATAGCTATTGTATAGTGGTATGCCACCTGTTGGAACAATCGTTTGGAACAATCCAATGTATTTTATTGGAATTCTCACATTCTTTAGGAACGCTTAGCAAATTTAGAGACTAAGTAAGCTTAAAGAGAATGCTCTGGCAACGACAACGGATTGAAGATGGTTCGGTCATGATTTCTCAATACTGCACCAGTATTTTCACTCTGCTAAGTGCTTTTCTTAACAAAGAAACCCGAGATCCACATGCCTCCGACTCCTGAAAATTGCCTCAGCATTACAAAGATGTTGCCCCCAGAACATTGTTCCTTTTACTAAAAGCATTATGTTATAACTGAGCAACATGCTTTCTAATTAGTTCAACTGTGGTTCAAATTGTGATGTTAAGTGGTAAATATGAAGTATGGCCTATATTTCACATTGTGAATATCTTCTATGCCAAATTGAACCATCCATTTCTTATAAAATAGTTGCAATAAAATTTTCGAAGCTCTTTATCATCAATGGCAAACATGATAATGGCAGGTGTATTGTACACCAAAGTAAAAATTACTGAACCAAAAAGTTTTACCGATCTTACTTTAAGAAACAATGAAAATCAGACTCCTTTGGACCTGTGCCAAGATCAAAGCCTTTCCGAAGCTATTTCAAAATGGCATGTTCCACGTCCGAGGTTAGTTATTAAAGATTGGCATTACTATCTTTTGCAGCATTTTTGGAGTTCCGTACTGTATATTTTTCATCATTCATAGCAAATCTCAATGTAGTTATCCTTATCAGCATAAAGAAACTTCTTTGAAACCTTGCCTTACATGAATGCATTAAAATCATTATTTAACTAAGTGCCAGAGTCTCTGTGGCGTCTCAAAATGTTGGAAATACGAGGACGAGTGGAAGTACTAGGACTATGAGCCCAACTGGAATTCCTGGGACCGAGGGAGCCACTGGAAGAGCTGCGAATGTTGAGGTCACTGGAAGTGGAAATACTCGAAGGGCCACAGCAAACACCTCAGCTAGAGAGAGTGGTGGAGGCGCTGCAGCTGACCAGGAAGTTGATACTAACTGTATCATTTGTAGCGACAACCCACGTGATACCTTGTTCATACCATGCTACCATATAGCAGTATGTGCGTTGTGCTCTCCAAGTGTGAAGAAGTGTTTGATCTGCAAAGCACATGTAGAATCAACAATTCAGGTAGGTGTCCACAGCTATATTGCCAATTATTTGCGCATACTATAGCTTGATAGATATTTGAGCACTTAAATCCATTTGTAATCTAGAACATAGGCGGTAATAGTTAGGGTTGCATTTATTTCTTATGGGGCCCTGCGCACGATGTTGATTGAAGCACCTTTACGATATACCAAAAGCAATTGTGTCACGTGAGCGAATATCTAGAAGTCAAATTTGGAAGTCAGAAACTGTTCTCTATAACAAATCTTTACTACAATATTCTTTTCATAGAGTATCCGAGAATTGGGGCCCGGGGGGCTTACGCCAGAAAAATGTTAAAATTGCGATAACTATAACGTTAAACGTAGCCCCCTTGCAAGATAGAAGATTTGCTAATTTCATTTTAGATGGACAGGAAAACATTTCAATTTATGCTTCTTAGAGAAGACATAGTAGAATGTCAAACGATGGAAATTCAAAGTGTGCATTGCTATTGTACATTTTACGCTGTACACTGAACTACAAGGATAAAATTGCTCTGTTCTCCAACAGGGGACAACACACCCAATGTCTTTATACCTAGTTGATTGAATTAGCTTAAAAATATTGACACATTTGTACAAAGATATCCATTTGGACACAATCCAGAAAGCATAGTCCTTGCCCCTTGCCACCAACAAAAATAGCCTTTCCGAAGAAGTTGGAGCTCAATTCAAACAGAAGACTAGAAGTTAGAAATCAATAGCGCTTCATAGGATTTTCAAACTTTTGCTTAGGGGCTCCTAATTTCAAAATTTCTAGGGGGGCCCTGGGTACGTGCCCAGTGTGCACAATGGTAAATGGACCACTGGTACAAGGGAGATAATGCTAGGGAGGTGGTTAAACACTGCTTAGCTGCCGAAACTGAGTGGAGCAGAGAAATCTTTCCATAAACGTCTTCAAAAATTCAATTACTGACAGGAGAACTGAGAGAAAATTTTTAAGGGTCTAACGCCCCATTCACCCTCATTAGTGTCATCCATGTACAGAAAGGTAATCAAAAGCAAGCATAGTAATGAGAAATGACTTTAAAAAGTTATAAATTTAATATAAATTTATATCTAAATTCAATTTATTTCATAATTCAACCTGCCATGTTGAAAATTCAAGGCTCAACATCGTTTAAGTTTGAAAATGAACTCTCCGCCTACTTCTGAGTTTTGGTCCGTCGTTTTTACCCGTTGATTGTACTCTTGATGCTCAACCATTGAATCTGGATGGGTTGAATTACTGAATATACGAGTATAGCACTTCTGTTCACTACGTCCAAATTACTACAAACAACATTGCTAACACGATCAAGCAAAGTTTCTCACCTTTAGTTTCAACCCACATTTCCGTAAAAAAGTGAGGCCATAGTTCATTGAGAATTGTATTCTATGAAATGGTAGGCACCATGTATACCTGCAGTACAATTTGAAAAGCATCTAGAATATGTTTTTATGGAGAGTAGACCAAATGAAGCCCACTTCCCTGTGAGTTCAGTATAGGAATCACATTTATAAGTTTGTTGCATACTGTATAGGAGGATTTTAACTGACAACATCGCTTTCCAGAAAGTTAAGTCTAGATTTATTGTATTGCTTTGTTATTTCATTGGTTAATATTTTATTCAAGTACCTTTTGAAAGTCAATTGTTGCTTACCACTGTTAAGTCACCAAATCTCATATCAATAAAGTCATCTTACAATATAAGAATGGAGTACACAATGTTAAAGCGGTATCTAAGCAATGCTTGCATGTATAGGTAGTTGCTGTTTGTATGGAAATGTAAAATTATACGATTTCATTCTTAGTTCATGCATTTTTTCTTGGTGATTCTGATTTATTTTGAAATTATGTTGACAGATAGAAGAATGCTTTGTTTGTTCCGATAAGAAGGCAAATGTTTTGTTCAAGCCATACAACCATCTTTGTGTTTGTTCTGGTGAGTGCATATACTCGTACAGTAGATTATTTGACACAGATTCTATCTAAGCAAATGGTTTGAAGCCAAATTTGCAGCTAAACGCAAGAGAAGGACTCGAATAATATGATCTGGCTTATTTCTAGTACTTTCAACATCAAATCTAATTCAGTAACATTACATACCATTACAAAGCTCATTCAGTAGCATTGTAATAGTATGTGATAAGATTGATGTTTATTTTATTCTTGCCTTCCAATTCCTTTGAGCTTCGATCTAGAAATAACACATCATATTCCCCTTTGAGAGTTTCTTGTGTTCCTTTGCTTGCATTCAACAGATTGTGTGAAGGTGATGAAGAAATGTGCTCAATGTCGCACACCAATCGAGGAGACTGTAAGTTATACTGATTTGTGTGGTGCAAATTGTAAGTTGATTTTGATGCAACTTTATCCGTACAATACCCTTTGCCATTTTTGTATCAGCGAGTGTCTAATTATTACGTATCATGTTCCTTTTGTTAATGCAATTCAATGAATGGCACGGACAGTTTTGGGATGAAGTGCAATGATATACTGAGTACAGGGTAGGAATGATAAGAGGCTGTATATAAAAGAATAGAAATGTAATAATCTTTGAAGTAGAAATTGGTTTCTTTTTCTTTGTCTCTTCCCGTGTACCTTTGAACCAGTTACATTACTCACTCTATCAATAATCAATACTATTTGATGACTATTAGATGCCCTGCTATAGTAAGTGAAGAGAAATATACTGTCTACAGTATGTCTCCCATTTTAGTCTTTTGTTGTCATGCTACTGCATCAAACTATTGAAAAATTGTATAATAGGTTTAGATGGTATCTATGTATTTAGTCTTTGTTGTCTTAACTCTAATCCTGTCTTTCCAATGCTTTCATTTCATTTCAGTTCATCCAGTGTTATGCCCGTTCATAAAGTTATTTAAACTTCATAACATACCCTCAATCAATACCTCCAACAAGTGAATCTTATCACTGCAAAAATAATTGTCAACTATTTCAGTTAGGAAGAATAGAAATTGCTTGCCTTGTATAAACTTTGGAGCATTGTATTCTAGATTCTCGGAACATAGAGATTTCCAATGTGGCTGCTAATGATAGCAATGTAGCAAATGGTAAAGGGAGCCAGTTGACAAAGCCGTGTGATATATTATAGGACATTATGAGAAGTAATAGTCAATTTTATTCCATGATGCTCGATTGTATTGAACAAATTGGATCGTATATTGCTATATTAGATTGTATTATGCAATTTTACATTACATTAAACGATATTGTATTATATTACATTAAGAATTTTTATTAAAACAAGTTCACAGTAGATCGAATTAACTTCTATGTATTGGCATTATTTGCAAGAAAGCCTTTTTAGAGAGGCAAAGTCTTCTAATTTGTGTAGCGGAGTATTATTGTTAATCTGCTTACGAAGATTTTGCTACAGTTATGCACAGCAGAAGTAGACGACATTACTTGTATTGTTCTACTTATTTGCACTATTTTTTGAACATTTAAAAAGTTTAGCTCCGTAGTGCATTGTTTTGTCTGATAATTAGTTTGGGAGTGTTTCATCTGATCTTTTCTCTTACTTTTGACAGTTGTATTTCACATTAAGTATCATGCGGTAGATCTCTGATCTTGCGACTCACTCTCGCGAAATAATATTCCATATTTCAATGCCGAGTATGCAAATGTCCATGCGAACAAAGCTGTGCGCCTCCATATCTCCAGAAGTTGCTCACAGGTACGCGCCATAGTGGGGGACAGAGAGGAGCAGGCACTCCTCCTGCGTTTTGTTGGGACAACAGTGAATCAGAATTTCGATTTTCGAAGTGCAATAGCTTAATTTCCAGAAATTAATATGACATAAGATAGACCACATGAATTGTTTTAAGTAATTCAAAAATAGAACTCTTTATCTGACTTTGATAAGTATACCCCTGCTAAAGATGAAAAAGAAAATGCCCGATAAACCTTATAGTGCCCCATACCTGCCACAAAGAATTTTCGCTTTTAATTTAATAAGTTTACTTTATTTAAGTAAATTTTCCATTTTTAATTACTTTATTTTTGTTTTATTCACTTGTTTCTATTTTTATTGTTAACATTTCTCTCAATTTCTCTCTTTGCTATGTTGCGGGGTGAGTGGCCAAGCGGCCCAGACAGTTGCATTAGCTTAACTGAAGTTAAGCATGGCTGTGTACGGTCAGACACTGGATGGGCGACCTCCAGATGAACGATCAAAACAGCTCACTCCGCTGTCCTTCGGAAGGGACGTTAAACTAGGGGTCCCATGCCTGGATGCGGCATGCATAGTAGGCCTAAATTGGCTGAATAAGCTAGGTATAACAGCCTACTCAAAATAAAGTGAACAACAAAAGCACAGTATTCACTTATTTCTATTTTGATTTTTAACATTTCCCTCAATTTCTCTGTTTACTATGCTCACTTATGGAATTTGATGCCCCTTTGGTCCTGTTGGCCTCCCTTGTACCGCTTCCAATACCTTTTATACTGAGTTATAACGCATGCTTAAAAGCAAGAGTAATTTTATTCAGGGACGTAAGTTCTGGGGGGTTATGAGGGGTTACTCACCCCCAACTTTCAAAATTCACTGTTTCGCATGGCAAAAACGGTAGTGCGATGTATTTCTGTAGGGCAACTTACTGGACCCAGGACCATTCGTGAACTACTGTTAGGAAAAAACAACATCAGACGAAAACACTTTTAAAGGGGAACCTCTGATACCCCCGTGCAACATTAACTGAAGTTACGTCCCTGATTTCATTATATGTCTGTACGTCAATACATCGCCTGTAAAATCGGTCATCGCATTGTGTTTCTAGTAGGCCCTTTAACTCTACAACAGAGACTACCAACAGCAGTAGCACAGAGTGCTGATATTACTATATCCTTATCTAAGAAGCCTTAAATATGGCCTATTGGTGTTTTCACTTCCCATCTCTGAGTTCATAAATGGCTGCTGCAACAGCTTGCAAAGATAGAATTTAGCGCTCATATGACCTTCGGGTGTAACTTGAAAAAACCTCCGATGGAACAGAATGAACACAATCCCCTTACCTACCTAGCGCACCTCTTGAAGTGACTAGTCATCGCATCAGTGAAAGGAACCTCTCTTGTACACTGAACGACTCGATAAAGCAAAGCTGAAAATTGCAAGAAATGCGTTTTGGTTGCTTTGGTTTGGTAGCATCATGATCTTGACATAAACCTTCCTTCTTCTTATATTTTCGGGGAGAAATAAAGGGCATTAAGTACAACGTTGCAACAGCAAATACCACAGACATCAATGAAAATGAAAACTACAAGAAAAGGGTCTCAATATCAATTCAAGAACGTAGTTCTGTTTGATAAATACCACTTCACATTTTCATTGGCAATAGCGCGTTTCCAATTTTGTACTTAAAATTTCAATCTACTATGCAGAGTTTTTGCCGCTCCGCATTTTCTTTTATAATCTTTGAGACGGATTTGGAATTAGATTTACCAACCATTACACTGATGACGGAGTAAGCACCGTCACAGCTGCACTCTTGAGGAAAAGTAATAACAGATAAAGCTAAATTTCTCCCTCATCGTGATAATTTAATTCATTGGACAATGGTTTGAATGTACATGCTATCTACAGTGCTATTTGATGTAACCTAGCGCTACCCATGGCGAGCTTTCCATACTAACCAATGTGACCTCGTTCCTCGTTTGACTTGCGTCCAAAAAGGGCTATTGCTGCTTAGACCGAAAAACTTATATTGAAGAGAAAGAAAGTGTTTTTATTTTTCCAAATATTCTTTGAATACAAGTTTATTTGCGTTCTACTAAAAGCAATACCTATTATTTCTGACATTATTTCTCTCCTTTTCAAAAGGTCTTTGCGTAAGTTTCATTTTTACAATTCACATTTTATGTTGCGCAAGCATTATTGATTTATTGTACGTGCTTCAACATGTTCAAGAAAAAATTCCCCTCCTCACATAATGATTGTCTAAGCGATCTAAAACGACATACGCAATCTGTATTCTGTAGCAGGTATTGAAGACAAACTCTGGCCTAAGGTACTTCATGCTAGGACGTCATATACCTAATGAATAAAGGTATAAGCATTACTGGAAAGGACTCAACACTCCTGCAGGTGTGAATATTTAGCTATCTCAACAGTTATCATATTCCATCGATAATTTTTTCTTCGATTTCATGATGATATTATGAGAATTTTAAATTTGCTTTTTTGTTGAATTGCGTCTTAAGTTGTTATAAAGGATTACGACTTACGCAGGTGTAATTTACACACTTGGTCAAGGGGTAAACGCAACCTCCTTTTCGAATAATTCGAGAAGACAAAGGTTAATGCGCATTCCTGAATGCAGCAGTAGAGTTTAGCTAATTGTATTGAAAAGAAAGTAAAACATAGGAGTAGGACAGGGGATTCCTATCCAGCCCCCCAGTTGGCTAGCTATCGATCGTGTCCGGGCATGCTTTTCGACAAACAATAGCAAAGTTCCTGGTTGTTTCTCAACATTCTTTGCTCTTTCGAGCATAAAGACTACAGCTCCTTAAATCTAAAGGCCTCCTCATGTGCAACATGCTTCTATAAACAATACATGATCAAATAATAGCAGGGAAAGAATTTTTTATAGCTGGAATTTTCAATTGGTTAAAATGCAAGTGGGATTATTTGGTATCAATGATATACACTATGGGTCACCAACTTTTCTGGACTTTGGAGCCAAGCCAATATTACTATACACTAACATTTCCGGGGTCATAACCTGGCAATATAGCTTTAAGATAAGCAGGCAGAAGAGTTGTCCGAATGTCCTATTGTTCTTTCAGCAAACTTTCCCAAGTGAAGCGGCTTTCTGCCCAACTTACTGGGGGCTGCAGTCCCCCTACCCCCGCCTTCTACGTTTATGTTGGTGACCCCTACTCTTTACGAAGTTGATGGATCTCATCAAATTTCTAATTTTTGTATCTCTTGCATCTTTGGCCCAACTGAAGCTCTCAATTCATTACACCATCCAGTGTACTTAATGTTTTGATTGGTCTAGGAGCCCTAATTACCTTTAAAGAGGTTTGACCTGAAAAGATTCAATAAAGATGTCAGTCATTTAGTTCCAGCAAACCCGTACGAAGTGAAAACATAAAGCGGAGTTAGGGGCGGCTTCCTACGATGGGGAAGAAAATGTACGCAAAGCAATGACGAAGCGGGTTTTCAAATCCCTTTCTTTTTGACTCTTTAAAGGTTATGCCTAGAAATAAATGCTAACTTCAGACCAAGTAAAGCTTGCTGAAGATGTTAAGACCTCCTTCAAATTAGTTAATTTTTGTGACCAGTAAGAAATTTGCCTGTGGAAACTAAACACCAGAGGAAATTTTTATTTGCTTCAAAGAGTCCTATATATTTAAACTTTTCGGGAACCGTTGTGAAGGGCAGCAGCGGAGGACTAAAAAGGAGCACTGGGCTCTTGTTTCGGGCACTTCCGTTGCGTCTTCTCAGCACGCTCTCCCTATGCTCCCATTATACGCCTATTTAGTGTACATGCGTTGCATATGCTACCAGGATTTTAGAATTGCATTGGAATTGAGATGAGTAGAGTAGAAATTGGCATTATAATGTAAATAGCTTCCATTTGATTAATTAATTAGGATAAGATTCACATATAGTCCTTTTCTTGTCCCATGCTTGCCCAATTTACAACAGGAACTCAAGAATCATCAAAGAGACTTGCCCCACTGAAATGTAATAAAAAATATCAATAAACTTTTTCCTCTCAGCCTTTATGAATCGAAAATATAAAGCAAGGCTTGGACGGCTCCTAATCGAATGACTCTTGTGCATTGAATGACAATGGCTTCACCACCTATAGAATTCGAGCTAAGTGGCCATTAAATCTTCAAACATACAATGTAAGTAGTGGCTGTGTCTTTTCAGAAATTTGGGTAAAAGCTGAAACTTCAATTTTCTATCACTCTTGAATGGCTAGAGCTCTAGCTAAGATAATAACAATTTTGTGATTCCAGAAGGCTGCTCTTTTCATTCAGCAGATGGTTGAATTAGGTATTTAAGTATAAAATCACCTGAACTCCCTATTCTTAACGTACTGGCTTAATGAAATGCAAAACTCGATACACAATGCATTGCTCTTCCTTTTTTCAAACTCTCAAGCTCAGCACAAATTAATTGCTTTAGGGACGTGAGGCAGAAGCTTCTATTATCTTGAGCATTAGTACATCAGAGAAGATACTGGCGTACCTCCGGGTTGAGCTTTACATAGAATGCAACCTGGCTTCTGTTGTCACTTCGATCCTCTCGTCGTTCCTCTCTTCGATCGTTGTCTGTTCTGTTGTACATGGAAGGTCGCCTCATTGACTCGAATTTCATTTCCTTCAACTGTTTAACTTGCAAGACAGGTAGTGCTAGCTCTCTCCTCCTAGCAGTCATCCACTCCACTTGACTGGGCTGGCTAGCTTCTTATATAAATACAATGAGAAATGACAAGCAACTCACTGTTCACATGGATCTCGGTCAAGCGAGAGACATTTGCCAGTATCGCATGTCTCGCTTGATTGAACACTTTATGATTTCCTTATCTTTTGAAATGCAGCAGAGCATGCAATAGCTGCTGAAAAACTTCTTTGTATTTAACATTTCCCAACGTTTTTGGTGCACTACATAGCAAAATATTAAATGATGGAGGAAGTAGTTAGAGAAGCCTTAATAGATCTTTCATTAAGCTGCTGCAAAAATCCGAAGAACCGATAAAGTTGAGGTATGTACTTTGCATCATCATCTTTGGGTTTGGATCTTCAAATGCTTTCATATTTTTCTATAAAAATCAAAGCATTGTACAAATGAAAGTGACTGATACTTGCAGCAGAAGTTCCTATGGCTCCTGCCAAATGATAGAACGTTCAATGGACGAATTAGTTTATGACCCCGAAACGGACTGTCCCATTTCTTCACCTATTGAGAGCTTTAGGCATCAGGGAATATTCTTCTTAAATTTATGCTTTAAATATCCACATACCTTATCTTAAATCACTTTCCAGAGTCGCATAACTCACGAAGTGTATGGAGTCGGGGACGCCCTCCAATCTTGAGACAGAGCTGCTACAGGCTGCTGAAAATAACAATGTGGAGGCAATTCAGAGCCTTCATTTTAGTCAGGTAACTTGACATTGAGCATAGCATGGGTAACTTCTGTGACTGATTTGCATATTTAATGTTCATATGAGGATGAGAGTGATGAGCACTAGCTATAGCTGAAAATCAAGACACTAGGAAAAGGCAACCCTTAATTTATGCTAAAGGAGCATGGATCACAGTGGTAACCTTGCCGTGTTCGGTTCAGTTTAGTTCATTTATATCATAAAATTGCACTACACACAAAATGCTATTAAAATTACTTACAACATACAACAAAATCACAGTCAGGCATAAAAAACTTCCTTTGGAAACACCAAAATAGTGTCCTTTACAAAGTAATATCTTTTTACAGCTTGCATTTTTCATTGTAAATATTAGTTTTATATCAAAATTTTTCTTAGGCAAAATTTTATTGTTATTTTTAGATCACAGATGCTTCAAAGCGAAATGCAATTCTTCTAACAGCAATGAAACACGGCTCTATTGCTGTTGTCAAGCTCCTAATTCGTCATGGATTTTATACAGAATCAACGGTTAATACACTGCTTTCTCAATAATCCTATCATGTTGGGCATAACATTTTTCAACTTGAATTGAAAACTTGAAAAGTAGTCAATTTTTAAAGTAGAAAATCTGAAATATTATCAAAACTTTGAGACATTTTATTTAAAGATTTAGCCACTTGATTGTAAGAACAAAGTTTATCTAAGGACGCTTGACAGCTTTCCAGGTGACAGTAACTGTTGACATATGAGATAACCTTTTAATCAAGTACCAGATACTCAAGCCTAGATAATGGAATACCAGTTGACTGAGAAGCGGATAATCGAGAAAGCACTAGCACACCTTTCAATCGAATTTTTAAATTAATGCTTTTATAAAGTAACTTCTTCAATGGCAAAGAGTTTTTCTCTCTTTCATCTTACTTACCTTTATTGATTGATCTATTCATTTACGAACTTCTGCAGTCTCCTAGTCATTTCTAATATTCTATTCCCAATTATTAGTTGATTTCTTTATTAAACACATTCATATATTTTATCTAACCATGCATTATTTCTATTACTTATTCATTTACTTACTTCCTCATCCATTGATTTTTACATCCATTCTTGGTTTTTTACACCCATTTATATAGTCTTGTGCCTATTCCTTTATTTGTTGTGACTATTCAAGTATGTGATTATTTGCTATTTTTTGAATTACTGTGAAAACATTCAGATAGCTTAGTGGTTAGAACGCTTGTTATCTCTGTACTTGCTGATCGTCCATCAAGTCAGAATTGTAGATTTAGTCAGAGAAATGTTGAAAGAAAGAAGCAAGGAAAGAAAATTTTACACTTACCTTGCATACCGCTGGCCTAGCAGAAAAGCCGGCTTCCACTTAAACGAATGCAATGATTAGGCCGAGGCGGTCCGGGCTGGCGCATGCGTAGTAGGCTCAAATGTGAATTTCCCCTTGGCTACCCTCGGCCGAATTGGCTAATTGGAAAGTTCGAATGGTTTGAACTTTTCCATCGTTCGATATTCCCCTACTACTCATCATGCACCTACTCGGGCCGCCTAGGCTGAATCGGTCCTTTAGTTAAAAGTGAAACCTGTTTTAAGTGTCATCTATGTCAAGCACCTTCCCTATATAAGAAGTCATGCGTGGCCCTACTTTTACGTTTACTTTATGTAGACAACTAGACATCACCCTTGGCTGTACTGATATCGGAAGTGTCGGAGAAGGCATCCTACAACAAAAGCCCTTACCTCTCAAAGTCATGCGAAATGCTGCGTAAGTCAGCAAAATCTTTACTAGAAAGAAAAACATTGAGGCTTTAGTCCATGCTTGTTGTTGTACTTTTGTTCAAAAACCCGCTTTATTGTAAAATGTATGGCTTGCACGCCCAGTCTTTAGTCAGGTGGGCGCTTACATCATCCATGGGCATACACCATGGAATACGACATCCATCATACATCATCTGCTAATCTCGTAGGGAAGTGAAGGACATCGAGCCATTCACTTAGCTGCAGAACATGATGAAGTTAGCATCCTCGAGATTCTTGCAAGAGCGGGCGCTAATCTGAACGCAAGAAATGCTAGCGACGAGACAGTGCTACATGTTGCGGTAAGGTTTCGCCACATCGGAGCAGTTAGATGCCTTTTGGCACTGAAAGCATGTAATTCTTTGCAGGTAGGATGAAACACTTTGAAAATTTCAGAACAAATATCTTTCTCTCTATTTTACATATGCATGCTTCTTTTGAATCTCAGGCAGCAGATTGAGACTATTCAGGAATCATGTCACCATTACAATAGGCTCCTCCAATCAGTTATCAGGGGGTGTGCGTCTTTGTCTACGTTTTTCTCTTGTCTCTTTCTATTTCTGGTCCAGCGATGGAGGTCCAGCGATCTTCTGAACTTATTGACCTATTTCTTATCATTGTTCTCCATGTTGTTGTGTCAGATGAAAATCTTTGCCATTAAATTGTATCAATGGAAAATTTTGTCATATCGCTCTTTATTTCATTCTTGTAACTCATCTCGGACGTCCAACTTTTCTCTTACCCATATTAAATTCTCGTATAGTAACTGTTTGGGTATACGTTTATCATCCATTCTGTCAAAATGGCGGCCCTAGCTAATTTAGCCTCTTTATTACTGTGATGGTATCTATGCATTTCTGACTTAAATTCAAGAACCTCCAAGTTTGTAACTTTTTCTTGTCATTTAATTCCAAGAACATTTAAGCAAAAGCGTATGAAAGTTTTGCAATCTTTTCAATTGGTGGAAGTGTATTCTCTATGTTTTGGCGCCATAAATGAGAGTTTGCATAATACAAGCATTGCAAATGACTATTTTCGCTCTTAGATGTAATTTTCTTTTTTCCAAACCCTATTCTGCAGACTTCCTCACGTTTCAGTTGCTTTACTGATGCCGTTTGTAATTTCTTTGCTTAGATCTAGACCTTTGTTTATTGTTGAGCCAAGGTAACACACTTTATTGATAGAACTCAGACGTTTGTTCTTCAGTATGATGCTCGACTGACCTTAAGGCTCAAGGCACATGGTCACTTTTTCGATATATTGATTTTAAGAGCAAATTTATTACTTGCCATTGAAAAGTTATCTATCAAATGCTGAAGATCCTGCTGACTGTAAGCTGTTAATGTAGCATCATCTGCAAATAGTTCTGCAGTCGTAAAGAGCTCTTCATTTTGGATTTTGCTTGGAATCTCTTCACGTTAAATACACTTCTACTGGATGTTTGCTATATAGATAAGTTTCTCTTTGGCTTTTGTCAAGCGCATACTTGAGAAGATGTATTATAATTTTGATCTATTAGAGTGTGTATAGAGAAACAATTATCTTATCCTACAACAGTTTTTTCCACTTAGTACTTTTTACTGTGTAATATAAAGTGAAAGTTCAAAGCTGTATTCTACCAATTATACTCTAAAACCAAGTTCAGGGCATGACTTTATTACTAAGCCATTTTGTTGGTGCCACTGGGGATCATCCATATAGTATTATACATTAGTGGGATAGAGGTTCTTAAGGACAGTAAATTATCTATAGCTCCCTTCCTACTTTGGTACTGTAGAAACTTTATGTCTAATGTGTAAAACTCCATCTCGAAAAAGTAAAGCTCACCTTAAACATGGTATTGAAAGCTATTCAAAAATAATTTCCGTTGTATCCTCATAAATTTAAGTCAATTATTTTTGTAGAGAAGGGTGCATGCACGTTTGGTAGGCTCTGAAAGAGAGAGAGCAATGCATTGAAAGCTTAAACATCAGAGCATAGGACTCAATTGAAACAAGTGCTTTTCTCTTTGTAATTTCAATTTCTTGTAGATAAATTGCTTGGCAGTATTATTGCCCCTTGCACATTGAGTTGAGGAATGATCTCTATTTCACATGAAAGTAGTATAAAGCGCGAATACGAGCTTACACAATGAAAGTTGATGGGTTTTAAGGGTTAACGCATATTTCCTCTTTCCTTCTTCATTCTTGGAAATTTGTGCACATCTCTTTACAACACATATATTACTGCTGTTTAGCGAAATATTTCTATTGCAAAGTTCGAAACTCTTAAGGGTAGTAAGGAAAGAAGTAGGACATTGCAAAGTAATTTCATTTGCTTTGACCTTCAGGATGCTGCAGGTTGCACCCCACTACATGATGCTATTACGTCACAACAGAACGGAATAGTAAAGTTACTGCTAGATGCAAATGCTGACATATCTGTGAGAGATAAGAAAGGCTTCAACTGTCTGCATCGTGCTGCCTTCATAGGAAATGTTAAGTAAGTAGGATGCCATACTTAAGACATCAAATCTTTTTTGAGTCATGGGTAGTGAGCCACTGTATAATTGGAAGGTCATTAACCCTGTCTCACATGACAAATTAACAAGGTAATATAAGTGTTGAATTCTAATCAACCGTCTTTAATTATCACTAGGTACATGTATGATATTGTTGCTGAGTTGTAGTGGCAACATAGTGCTTGAGGGAATGAAAAAGGATTTCTACTTACTTTCAAATTGACAGATTTAGTCAATAACTGGCACAAATAACAAGTTATATCTTTTCAGCATCTTAAATGATCTGCTACCTGCGATTCGGCAACAACAGGTGATAAACAAAAAGAATGAGGATGGACAAACGGCTCTTCATCTTGCATCAAAAGAAGGCCATTTGGGAGTGGCTGAAGTTCTTATAAAAGAGGTACTAGCATGATCACTAATTTCTATTGATGCCAATTTGCTGATTGAATTTCATTAGTACAGAACTGATTTTAATTGTGCATAAATGTCGTCAGTGTTGCAATATTTCTGTCAATCTTTCTTTAGGAAACCAAAAATTAAGATTTTGATATTTTCAATTCTTAAGTTGCTTGATCACGAATACTGAAACTTTCTTGATGAAATATCCTTCATTATACTGGCATCAAACCTCTGGGAATGTTACTTTGTGGGAAAATTGCAGCTGCTGTTTGCTGGGTAAAGGAATGCTTCTTTTTTGGTTTTAAAGCAGCCTTTGATGACCAAAATCAATTTTACGCCTTTACCAAAAGCTATTGTTTTGTTATGAATCAAGCATATTTGGCAGCATTTGAGTCTCATTTGGAAGCCTTGGTTGCAAACTCTCTGGCAACTCCAAGTCTGTTATTACAATCTCAAGCAAATTCTCAGTACTAATGTGTTTGATTCATGTCTATACCGTTTTGCTTTCTAAACTAGAGTTGCTCTTTACCCTATGATCATTGACGGACAAGAATGTAGCTGTTAGTGCATCAAATCCTTCCACTATTCATACATGCCATTCCATGCCTCTATGCTCAACCACAGGCAGAGCAGAACCAGGAGGGTAGATTGGGAGTAATGCCGGGAAGGAGCAAGAAGAACCATGAGAATTTTGCAGCTATTTAGCAATTCTTCTCACATTGCATGTGTCTATTATGTTAATGAATATTTTAAAAAGAGGATTAGGAGAATTCTTCATGGAGCAGAGGCTGCTTTCTTATTTTCAGCTTGCTATTGCAATAAAGCTGTCTCTGCCCAGTGTATTAGAGGCCCAGTGCATTTCATTCCCCTGTATTCATAGCTGGACTTTGGGTGGGTCATCTCGTTCTTTTTATTGTATTTTCATGCAAGATATTTCTTAACACAATTGCTTGCTATAGGAAATGCTACCGTTTGGGAAGCCCCCCACTGGATCCGCCCCTGTTGTCCACAAAAATTCTTATAGACCCAGAGATTGGCCATCAATGATGTAGACCACTGGAGAAGTTCCATTATTTGATGAAAGTGAATCGTGAAGACTAGCAGCCTCTCCATTTCCATACTTCATATTCACCCCACTTGCCGTTTATCTACCATTCTAGACATCATGGCAAAAGGTTTATTCAAAGTCATCCCTTCTAATACGTAAGTGGCTTGGGATCAGCGCTTAAAATCTTTAATCGTCATTTGACCTGACAAAGGCAGTGCTTTATTGCAGGTGAATGCAGATGTTAGTATTCAAAACAACAACTTCCAAACGGCATTACACCTCGCAATTCAAGGACAACATCGTGAAATAGTACAGGCGAGTATCGTTGTGCACTAAGAAATATTATTTGCGATTGCGATTTTTCAGAATTCCCATATACAGACATATTATCTTTCTTTAAGCTATTATAGTAGAAGAAAACTTCTCAAATTCATTGGAAATTGGTTTGGAATAGTATTTCACATGATTATCTTCTTTATAATGCCGGTCACATCAGAATGACTAGAAGTGAGAAATTTTTGATTTATAGAAGTCGTTTGGCCTAATACTGTAAAATATGAGCCTTGCAAAAAGAGGCGTATGTCATTGTATTTTCAAAGAATTTTGACCTTGAGATTATAATTCAAAAAAATGTATCATTAAACATTAGCACATCTTAGAAAGAGGCTCCATGGGGTGAAGGACAACGTCTTTGATAAAGGGGTACAATTTCTCGTACGAAAAGAGAGAAGTAACAAGAAGGGAATTGCAGCTAGGTAAAGCAGTAGTACCTTTGCTACTTGAGAATCAACCATTTGCAAGCCATCAGTCTGCAGTGTAACACCATTGTCAAATAAGAATTTTTTCTTCTAGTTACTTGTTAATGAAGGAGCAAGTGTGAATGTAAAAGATAAAGATGGTGATAGCCCCATGCACGAAGCAGCTCGTTTTCTTCAACCTGAACAACTGCAAGATTTGGCAGATTCTTACATGGTAAACTTCCAGTAGATAGCACTTTTGTCCATTGAGCTCTAAATTTTCTATCTTTAAGTATATATGCTCGATTCAGGTCATTAATCTAAAGGGGATTATTTTCCATTTCATACAATTTTTAGCTCCATAGCTTAGCAATTCCTCTCTAATACCACCATCTCATTAATGCTACCACCTCCTTAATATATCCACCTCATTAATACTACCTCCTCTTCAGTACAGTAACAATTTTTAGAGGTTCGTTGATGGCTGTATTTATTGCGTTCTATTGCATCATGTTTCCATGCCTACCACTTTTTAGAATCAAGTGGAAAATGAGACACTTGTGTTTAGGATGAACAAAAGCATCTCCATCGCGTGCTTGTTAGCCGCAAGTGGTGCTGATCTCACTTCGACAAATGACGTAAACCAGACCCCTTTGGATCTTTGTTGTGGCCCAAATCTTGTCAAAGCAATTATCAAATGGCATAATCCAAGTGAGTATTTATTTGCAAACAACACTTAACAAGAGGAGCTACATCAATCATATCTAGTATCCTTTTTTGTAACAGAGTATACGCTGTTGGCCATCTCTATTTTTGCATGCTTGAATTCAAACACATCCTTCCAATATCTAATAGTGTATCAGCAAGAAGTGAATTTTCAAATATATTGCTGATTGTGCTTTTGTAGAGCATTGCCAATGTCAGTTATTTCTTGCTTCAATCTCATCGATTACGATGATTTGAACAGCAATGGCGGATACTTCTGATTTTATCAAAGAGGGGGGCTCAAATTAGTAAATGTTGGAGGATTGCCTAAAATTAAAACACTTAACAATTATATTGTATACAATATATTTACTGAAGATAGCAAATGTAAGAGCTATGCAAAAAACAGAATAGAAACATAAATGCATTGCAGAAGTGTCAATATAGTATCATTATCATATCAGCTCTTGGGTTTCTGTGATTTGAGCAAACAAAATGTGATTTGAGCAAACAAAATGTGTTCTTATTCCCCATAGGTGGCTCGAGTTCCCACACCCCTAAGTAGTTGGCACCATCGTTGAACAGTTATGGCAATATCATTATTCATTATTCTTGAATTTAGTAAAATGCATGACGTTTGGTTTGCATTGCCAACCATTCCTTCTCAGCATTATCACTTATCCTGTTTCTTCTCATCTACCAATCAATCTAGGTGCTCATCAACGTATCGATCCGTTGGGGCTGGAAATTCAGAATCCGATAGAACTGGAACTCCGGAACTTGAAAGAGAAGGTATAAATAAAATGCATAGAGGGATAACAATGTATGGGGAACTTTTCTCACATTGTTGGAGATGTACTTAAGTTCTGAAATCCCTTGAGCATCTTCCTTTTGTAACTACAATCAATACAACGAATGTAAGAAGAAATCTTCTTAGTACTTCATGCGATATGTCAAAATTAGCGCTGTTAGATATAGAACTTCCTTCTTTCTGCCTATTCCCCTATCGTAATAGTCCATCATTCTGTTCTTTTAGGTCGCACACTTGCAGTCTATCATAATTATTAGTCGCCACATAAGGAGCCTCTTTATAAATATACAAAATAGTATCATGATCCATCACCATTGGTGGCTTTAGGGACAGTGAAGCCTTGAGTCAAAATCATCTACGGGGCCCTTATTCGCTGGACAAGATTATTCTTTAACATTTTTCTCGAAAAAATTCAATGACAACGATGGGCCACCATACAGGGTGTATTCAAATGTTTCACTGTGAATGTTCTCTTTGGCATGGGGCCCCTTCTGGGTTACCAAATGTGCAGGGCCTAGGCTTTGCCCCCCGGCTCCCTTACAGCCGCTACTGTGCTTCGTTGTATGAACGTACACTCAGGGATGAACCATTTACAAGCGAACATAGGGATACAAAGGATCATTAAGAAAAAGTTGCTTGCTCAAGGGGAAAGCAAAAGTTGAAATATGGTAGTACCCAATTGTGCCCAAAAGCTTCTATATTCCATTAATTTCCATGGGAAGGAAAAATTGTCTGCACAGCAGTAATATAGAAAAGATTACTTACATGGAATAGTTAAAACTTAGTTCGTTTCAAAGCACTTTATTAAATTGAATCTGAAATGCAATATGCCTAATTTTAAATTGCTGTTGAACAATTCTGTCACGCCCTGGAGTTAGGTGGTTCTACACGTTTTTCGTGATTCTCCGTGACAGTAAAGTAGCGCTTCGGTGGTACTTGAGTAAAGTCCGTGGTGTGATGGTAAATTATTCATATTGAGAAGTTTTGCATTACAAAGGAACTGTGACACTCAGTCCACAACCTAAATCAATGAGGTTGTTGTGGTGACTACTCAGACAAGTTTCACATGCAATGTTTTGGACATTTTGGTGCTTAGTCCTTAATTTAATTGTTTATCTTTTGCGTAATTTTTATTGGGTCTCTCCAATTTTTTCTCAATGTAGAAAAATATGTTTCATTGGGTCTTAATGGTTAGGAAGGTGATATTCCAGAAATCGATTGCAGAAATGGATACCATATATTAAATGATGTTTGGAAGATTGACTGATAATTACAGATTTGTTATTCTTATGTGACTGTTGTTTTAAACATTGGCACTTGCTACTGTTGCTACAGTTGAGAAAAGCATAGAACAGGAATGAGATTCATCCTTTTCTATTCCTTACCCTATCCTTTTCTATTTGAGAGCTTTGCTTATCAACAGAGCTGCTGTGTATCAGGGGTTTATGGTGGGTTGTTGATTCAAAAATGATAATTTTAGCATGACGTAGTTATTGAACAGTTCCTTAGAAAATGATACGAAAGTTATGGATTGTAAACATTTTTTCACATAAATTGGCTAACACATTATACACTGTTTTGCATGAATACCTAATTTTTTGCATAGCCTCGATTTTCTTGTAACTTTTTGGTTTTGAGCCTAAGAATATTCCTTGCTATCCTTAAGTGTCAAAGGAGTAACTTTGTTTGAAAATCAATAGAATATATACATATCTTTTTTGCTGTCTTACGTCTTCGCAAAAATAATACAGTAGTGGATCAGAATAGCAAGTATAGTATCTATAGTGCAATAAGTAATCTACAAATATAATTATAACTCAAATACCCATATAACCTTGCATTATTCTTAAAATTCAGAAGATCTCAGCTGGGACATTCTTATAAACTGTGTTTTTATGAAGAAAGCATCTGTGCTATTTGGCCCATAAGAAACATCGTATTTGCGTATAATTTTGGCACTTCCTTAAAAAAGAACGAAATTTAGGCCTACTTATGCTATTTTTGAACTTGACTTACTAGTTTTGGCTTCCAGTCTTGTATTTTTCTACAAAAATTTGAATCTCTAGAGGAGCTGTCATAAATTATGGATAAAAGGGGCTGAAAGAAATTTGACATGAAGCCACTAAAACTTTAGAGGCTGGATGTTGGGCTAAAATCAAATTCCCATTGCAGAGATAGTGCATTGAGCTATTCCATTTCAAAGTGCACTAGGATCAATAGATCCATCCTTGTTTCTTGTATTGGGCTGTAAGTGTACAGTAAACTTTCAAATCCTTTCCAACACTTTCTGTTTTACGCGTTCTGGTGATTCCTTACCTTGTTCTTTTGTAAATTCTAGATTGCATGCCCAATATGCCGGACGCACTATTGGAATGTAGTGTTCATGTGTGGACATTTCACCTGTCAAGAATGCGGAAGCCGCCTTGAAACATGCCACATGTGCAGGGAACAAATTGAAAGACGTGTTACTGTGTATTGGAAATAAGCCTAATTACAACTTGATATTCCAAGATTGCGCCTTCAGCATATAGCTGTAAAGATGCATTTCATGCGAGGACAGTCAGTCATGTACAATAGCACGCAGATCTACACAAGCAGCTGTATGTGATCTTCAAGGAGTAAAGATCCACGCCAGAAAAAAATTATTTTTCTTTGATTTTATAATCCAAGATATTTGCCCTCAAGGTTCATTTGTCCATAGGTTCATTTGTCCATAGAACATAAATATCTTTTTTCAAAGAACTAATATATTTCGATACGTTTGAAAAGCTTCCCTAGAGATAAGCTATTGCTAGTGAATCCAATATCTTTGTGCCACTATTCTGCTTCTACTTACACTTAGGGAACAATGTAACAATTACACTTAGGGAACAATGTAACTACTTATGATTTCTAAAGAAAAACTCAAAAAATAAACAAAATGTTTTTCGCAAAGAGATGCTGTGTACATGCCTCTCTCATGATAAAAAGCTGAAATCCTTCATGAGTGCTATGAGGCATGTCTTTTAAGGAAAGTTAGATCGTAATTTCATTTACATTGTTGAATGAGTCCTATTGCTGTAAAAATGTATTTAAAAAATCCAAGGTTCTTAGTGTTATTTAGAAAGTTAGAATGTATTAGATTTTCCAATGCATTACCGTAAAGCTCTATAAAGCCCTCCGGGGGTTTTTAGATAGGGGAGCTTATTACCAACTCAAGACAAAAATTTTATACAAATTGTCCTTTGAAATCAGTTTGCATTGCTTCCATTGAAGATGTTTACTGGGGGTTATGTGGAATAAGGGTGCTTGCCGCATCTTCATACTGGTCCTCAGAGTTAGTTGGTAATCCTGGAAAATCTTCCAAGCAATCGTTTTCCTGTTGGAATCCCTCGAAAGAATCAGTATTCTGTAGGTTTCTAACAGTGGTGAAAATTTTGACATGTTTTTGGGGGGCGACACCCTCATGACAGCCAAATCGTAAACTACTACTAATTAATCTACACTGTATTTTGCAAATCTGAAGTTATTGGAGGGTGACCACCCGCAATCTCCCCCTAATGCCTGCCACTAAATTCTATGATGCACAAGCACTTCTGTGCATGTGCTTTATTTTATACACATGCTCTCATCTAGCAGTGCTCCTCATGCTCTATGAACTCATCCAATCATTTACTTTCACGAGAGAGTGTCTTAATGGAGAGGAGGCTTTGTCACAATTGTTTGCAAAGAGGGGCTTAATAGAGACGTTTTTATTAGAGAGGGGGGCTTAACAGAGTTTTTACGGTAAGTTAGCTTAACTTTAAGAATTTTTGTTAATTCTGCAAGTTTTGTGTTTGGGTGTCCTTTGAGAATCAAAACGTATGCTTTGTAACACACTTAAGTGTAAAATGGTTTCTGCCATAAACACCAGTCAGTTTATAAGTAGCATATATATTGGATGAAATCCAAAAGTAATTGTTCAACTCTTGGATTTAAAGTACATTGTAAGTAGAAAGATTAGCTGTCCTGTATTAGGTAATTTAATAAATAACTTCTTTCAGCCACATAAATTAATATAAGTAATTATTTTTATCTCTTCGTCATTCCACTATCTACGCTGACGTTCCTGACATTATAGATTCTTCTGCTGTAATAACTGCTGACCAACTCCTTCAACTACCTTCCGTCCTGCCAATACATACATCTTTATTCTTGGACAAATGGAAGGAAGTGTGGAGGAGCTCAGCGGGAGAGATCACGCTGGGAAAAGAGAAAAGCTTGGATGTCTGAGAGATAAAGATACGAAAGGTGTGGCTTGTTTTGTTGAGTAGTATTGAGATATGATTTTAGGTATTTCAAAAAAAACAAGCGAAATTACAACAGATTACTCCAAAGTGATCTTCGATACACATAGAGTGGAGTTTGAATCAAATACATAATTTTCATTGGGTATACAGAGCATTGCGTCTTAATTAGGCAAAAACCAGATCTTTTCTTAAGCATATCAACCTATCGGTCAACGATCTGGAAATCTAGCTTTTACCCTAACTGCCTTTCTGAATGGAACAAGCTCAATCCAAGCATTACGTCATCTTTCTTGTTTAGTATTTTTAAGAGAATATTGCTTAAACTTTCGTCCTCCTCCTAAGCAGGTATATAGTATCTACGACCCGATCGGATTGGTCTCTGGGTGTAAGACGACGAGGCACAGTGGGCTGATAGGGGGAAATAGGATGCGGAAAATGTTTTCTCTGTTTTTGCTTTAACTTTGTGGTCAGATGTCTAGTGACCCCAAATCATACCATTTAAGATCATTTTGAAGACATGTAATACTGCATAACTGCCCGTCAATACCAAAATTCACTCTCTGATGAGGTAAAATTCCTAATTTCCTACCCATAACTTCTGAAGCCGCGATTTCAAACTTTTAATCACACAAGTATTCATAGAAGTACATAACTAAACCAAAATCTTACGGAGATTCCAGATTTTAAGTCTAAATTGTCTTTTGAGGTCGTACAATTGAGATATAGCTCTAAATCGTAACAAAATCTATCAATTTTGATCCTATTTTTGCCTAAATGTTTCCTGTTATCACCGGCTATCAACATAGAGACTGTTATCAATATTTGGAGAAGACTTTCAGCTTTCAAAACGTGGTAAGTCAATGTTAGGGACTTTTAGGAAAAGCACATTGTAGCAGTTGGGAGTTCAAAACCCAACATCGTTTGTGGTCATTCAATTATTCAACAGCCAGCGTCAAACGAGGCACGTATCTGCAAGGGAGACACTGTGGGGCAGTGGCTGTCCAGCTGAAAAATTTTGCAAAGCTTCCCCCCTTAACAGAACTATTGACATGGAGATTTAATTAATAAAAATGAGTTTGGCCCCTCACAAGTGATAATAAGGACAGGCTTTGCCCCTCCAGGAATTTCCTCTCGTGCTTACATAAAAGCTATTCAAACATTATTGAAAATTTATTTTCCCCTCGGTAGAATTTCATTAGAAACAATTTATTCCCCTTCGGTAGAAAAAATAGTTTCTTTAGTTCAAACGGATACCACAATGTGTTCTTTCACTTGTCAGTTTATTTTGAAAAAAGTATGTTTGATCTGAAATCAAAAATCTTTTTTTTAAATAAGTAGGTTCTGTTCAGAAATAGAAACCTTGTGGATGCAAAACAAACTTCAGTAAACACGATTTATTATTCTGGCAAGAAGAGTTAGGAATGCTGAAGGGTGAAAAGCATTTTGAGTTATAGCAGGCCGAGATTTTTTGAAAATGGAAGAATGTTGTCTCACAAATATAGTCAACATTGATATCAACCATAACAACCTGATTACCCAAATGTCATCAATCGATATTTTGTACTTCACGGAAGTAATCTACATTGGTTTTCAATACTAGATATTTGTTATTGTATGGAACCTGCAAACTTCTTTTATCGGTCTCAAATTCAAAGCAAGGCCGCTCTGCGGGGCACAATGGACATAGTTGTCCGTATGCAACAAAAACATCGCGAATTTCGAAAACTTTCCTATTTTCTAGCAATTTGAAAATACGTTACTTACTTTCTGAACTTGTTCTATAGCAATCAAAGCCTCTTCCTACCAACCATGTAATTCATTTTCCTGTTGCATTTAAATATATCATGTCACTTTTATCGAATAGTTTCTCACTGCTGTATTTTTCTATATGATGTACTATAGGACGCATGATGGAGTAGGCGCAAAATGTTCCCTTTACCTTTCTCATATTGTTTCTACCTATTTTTCAGATCCAGATTTGAAAAGTACAGCCTCTCATAAATAGCTTCCGCTAAAAACTGAATTTGTGACGCGAAAAAAAACACGTGTTATTTGAAGGTTTAATCATCATCATAACAATTGTTATCATCATTTTGCATCCTGTCTGATCCAGACATTGATTGCCTCATGAGTAACCTTGAGTAACCTCCCCCATCCCCCCCCACCAACCTACCAGTAAGTATATCACTGCAAAGATACGTTATATGAATAAAACGAAGAGACAGAAAAGAAATAAAAGATAGAAAAGAAATGAAGAAGCCTGCAACACCAGGTGTTCCCAGGCGGTCACCCATTCAGGTACTGACCTGGCCCTACTATGCTTAACTTCGGTGATCGGACGAGAATCGGTGTATTCATAGTGGTATGGTCGTAGGCGCCATATGTGCAGTGACTTTGCCTATTGATGGCAAGTAGTAATCGATTAGCTAGAATAACAAATTTGGTATCTACAAAATAAAAGTTGATCAAGAGATTGCTCAAGTAAGGTAACCTCGAAGTCTGGATCAAACTTGGTTGCCCTCTTTGAAACCTTTGAAGACAGAAAAATACACGTTTCCTGCTATGTCAGAAGATCTAAGGCTCAAAATTGTCCGGTGGAGCATGCCCCTGGACCCCCTAACTTAATTACTGTTCGGAACTGGCGCAACAATAACTCTTTTTCATCATGCAACATTCTTTGTCATTTCTTTAAGTGCATTACTCCCAGACAAAGTGCTCAAGCTAATTTTCCAGAAACCCTACCAAGGTTCCCTTCAATCCATGTGCCCCCACACTTCTATAAAGCTTCATACGTCCCTGGACTACACCATCTTTCTTCTATAGCGAAGGTTGGACTTCTTTTTCTATTTCTGATAGCCGCGTGTCTTTGTGAGCTTGTTACCATGGAGATAGAATATATTAATCATTGGATTGAATATATTTTGACATGCGATTGAATATATTTTGCCTTGCGATTGAATATATTTCAACATCGGATTGAATACATTTTTCAACATTGAATTGACTATATATATTTCAACATTGAATTGAATACATATTAGGACTGGATTGAATGCATATTAGGACTGGATTGAATATATTTTAGCAAAAGATTGAATACATTTCTCTTTATTGAATATATATTTACAAGATTGAATATTGCTACATACGGCCAGCCATACTTTGTTTACAAACTCCGTATTTCGTTTCTTTTCTTTGTTAGTGCTATTTACGACCAATTTCGAAGGCAAAATAGCATATTTCTGTATACATTTTAGTATTATGCTTTATGACAACCTGTTTTTGTTCTTTCTGTCCTTGTGTAACCATTTAAAGCTTTTTCTCAAATTGCAGCCCCTGTTTATTTTGACTTCTCCATTTATCAAATTTTGAAACTTTTTCTCATCCCCCTGTTAATTAGGGCTCCCCCCCGTTTACTTCGCACTTATGAATAAAAGTACTCTTAATAATTACAATATAATAGAGGATTCTTGCAATATTTATTCACTTAATAAAAATTGGGAACTTTATTTCAGTGCATTTTCATCATGTATCTCAATTCGAACTGTCAATATTTTAAATTGTTTATATAGTTGGCATTTGTTCATATAATTACCAAAGCAGTGATATAACTTTTCGCTTGTCTATACACTTTTTCGTTTTTTCATGCACTTTTCTCCTGCTTCTATAGCTAAAAGTTATTTATGTCAGTTTCAATTGTTGATTTAATACATAATTGTTCATGCTATCTGTATTTTTTAACTGCTGATACAACTATTCAGATAATTGCTAAAGTAATCGTTAAATGTCCATATATTTACCGAACTTCTATGTAAGTTATGTAGTTTTAACAGCTGTTAGTATGTTTAATTATTAATATACAAGGCTGCCACTGCTATTTCAAGACAACATCTCTGATTTACCCTGATATTCTTATCACTTCTTTCCACAGATGCGAGGTTTGGGAGAACCTTGAACCTATTTTTGGCACTTCAGATTTTTGGTCCCATAAGATGTGGAACTGTGCTTGATAATTAATGCAAAGCACAGGATATTCTTAAACCATTGAAATAATTTCAACTTATTTATAGAACTCCTGGCCTTTTAATTAATTCAATTTTTTAGATAATTAAAACTTTTTCTGCAATTTTTGATTCTTTATATAGTTTTTAGTTGTTCATGCAATTCTCAACTGTTTATGCGATTGGTTCATATAAAATTACATCTGTTATTCAGGGTTTGTACAGGCTCCTCTAAACATAACTCGAGGTCTTTTACAAAGCCAAATTATCAAATTTCCAAAACCATGAAAAGCATTTTCGT
The DNA here is from genome assembly GCA_018155075.1 of Cassiopea andromeda. Lineage (NCBI taxonomy): Eukaryota > Metazoa > Cnidaria > Scyphozoa > Rhizostomeae > Cassiopeidae > Cassiopea > Cassiopea andromeda. The sequence continues at coordinate 28,547 of WIPJ01000444.1, forward strand.
TCGCATCTTGAAACACTATGTAGTAGAAAAACCGTTATTTTCAATGCAATTCAATGATTTTTGGTGCTTTATTTTATACATAGTAAAATGAGCACGCAATACATATACGCTGCGTAATACAACACAACGTTATATCCATCTAAGGATATTTTAGAACTTTTCCAAACAAGAATCCAAAACTTTTCCAATAGCAGGGTGGCCAACAGCAAAACGAATTATTTTTCCAGGGGTTTTCAGGGTATTTTCTGCCAAATTTCAAGGGTTCTCCAGGGGACTTTTTTGCTTTCACCCATCCACATTCCATTCTGCGTTTTACTTTAAATTCTGTTTCCGTTGTTACAAATCCAGGCTGTTTGCCACACAACACATAAGAATATAATTCCCAGACTTTCCCTGACTTTCTGCGTAAACACCGATACTTTCTTCCCTGACCCAGTGTGCAAAAAGACCATATTGTCCCTAATCCTAATGAGAAGTTACCAAACAAAAATAATGTCGTTAGCTGCACTGAGGAAATGAAGAAATCCAACTAAAAGCTGAATGCTTTTACATGTAAATATTCGTGGTAATAAATCAAAATGTATTCTCCTTTTTGCCTACAGGTATTTACTGGAACATGGGTCTGGGGGCTTGCCCCCAGAAAAAATGTTGAGGTAGTGCTCTTTAGCACGCCGGAAAGTGCCCTTTTGCAGAAAAGAATGTATTTATTTTCATCATTAATCTTCAAAGGCTGAACACCATTGCTAGAAGTAAAAAAGCTCATCTCATGCAGGGACGGACGTAGATATGAATATTGGGGAGGGGGTGCAGGCAGTTGACGCTTTGAAGTTTACTGAACAGTTCAAATAGCGGCAGTGGCTGGTTCATCCTGGGAGGGATGGCCAACAGCATGTCGTGTACCAGAAAACAAATGGAAATACCCTAATTGACATTAAATACTAATGTTCTTTTAACTGAATGAACAATGTTAAAGGCTATAAGTTATGAATATCTATAGAAGAAGGAGGCATCGAATGCACGAGCGGAGTGAGCGAAAAAATTTTTTGAGCTCACACTTTCTAGATGTCGGAAAACGCCCTTTTGGCATGCAGGACAAGCATTATGCATGATTGTTCTCTAGTCAGAGAAGGAATAAATGTACTCCTCTGACATTTTTGAATTTGGTGGTTCAGTACATTACACCCTATCTCAGCTGATGCCTCTTCATCTTTAGAATTTTCGTGAAAGTACCTCTTTTGTATTCTTCAGTGCATCATTGCCAGGCTTTGGAATTCATGCTTGTGAACGAATTTCTTTTCAAAAAGCCGGATAAATATGATTTTACATTCATGGAGGTTTCCCTGTTTTATTCAACAATAAACAGAAATGTAAAAAAGTTTGCCATATCTGTTTTGCCGGATACAAGACCGATTACGGGACCAGGGGCTCTCCTTCATTGAACACTTTGCATGATGAGTTTACTAGGCACTACAGTTCGGTACCCTAGTTGCAGAGAAAGCTACCAGTAATGTAGTAATATAGTTTGAGACACGATGAAATATAACCATAAAGTTCTTATTGCAGCTGCTGTTGAAATGGCTTCACACCTAGCTCCATTTCTGTGTAGCTGGTATCTGCTTAGTTCCCTTCCTCTTACGGTTATGGCTACTTAAAGTACTATTTATCGGTTTCGGTTCTCCGGCGCACCTTCACAACACTTTGCGAGGTGGCCACGGAGCCCGACCCCCTGCCAGGCCGCTACTGCGTACAAACCATCGAAAAATTTATCGAATTGTACAAAAATATTGAAGAATTTACTGAATGGTAAGAAAATATTGGAGATTCTACCACATGGTACAAAAATGTTGCAGGATTTAACAAAGGGAGGGAATGTGTTGGGGGTGTCGCACAGTTTACCCCAAATCAAGAATGTAGCAGTACTGTGTAGACGGGAAATCTGCTTCAGAACATAATTTTTCAGGGGTGGCTTATAATTTCAGGATTTTCCAAGGTACTTTTCCTGGGGCAAAGAAAACCCAGGGTTTTTCAGGGTCTTCCAGGGTTTGTTGGCCACCCTGAATAGCCATTACAAAAATCACTGTTTTCGAAAACTTTACAGGCCCAGGAAAATGGCATTATACATTCCCATAACTTCCCAAAGCTTTCAAAAACTTGCACGAATCTGATAAGTATTTGTGCATGCAATTGTCAATTGCTGACATCAGATGTTAATTGCTCAAAACGTGCGTGTGTTCTATGTTACTTGGGGTCATCCTGTCTTGAATCTTTGAACACAGGCCTTTTCCAATACATACTGCTCCGTAGTAATGCCACTATGCTGGCAGCTATTATGAAAGTGGTTTAATAGCACATTTTGAATGTGGAGCATCGTTTGCGAATTGAGCTCCAACCACACAAAATGGCAGTTTTTTAAATGGTACGAACGAAGTTAGCCAAGAGAAAAAAGCAAAAGTATATTTCTACTAATATCTTATACCAAATTAGGAAAGCACCAATGTAGAAAAATTACAACAAATTGGTTTTCAACAACAAACAAAAAAACCACATCATCTAACAAATACAAGTTCATGTTTAGAAATTAAATTCTAAAGTTAACCAAAGCTTAGCGAAAAATTCTGTAATGGTGTATCTTAATAAATAAATCTGCAAAAATGATAAGCGTCGTCTACCAATACCCACAATTGACACATACGAGACCCTAAAATATAAATAAAAAATTAAGGAATAAATCAACCCCATGACCAAAATCACGTTTTCATTCGCAATGAGTTCACGGCTCACAACTGCAAAGAATATTTACGTCATCTTGTGAGATGACGTCATATGAAACTGATGAACATGAGAGGCGAGAAAAATCATCTGATAATTTTGCGGACGTTAATTCACCGTGAACTGCATAGTTAATAACCTCATTTGATCTAAACAATTGTCATTAAAATGTCATCAAGATTTCATGAGAGGCGAGTTTTGGTGTTGTAAGATGTTTTCTTATAGGCGAGGCTCTCTATAATCTTATGATTATCACATCAGTAAAGTTGAAGCTCGATGAAATTTCTTCGAGGTCATACGTTATTTCCTTATGAAATGAAAGAAAATGTGATCTTGGTTCTTGCTGCTAGAAGCAGAATACAAAAATTCAAATACTAATTCATACAGCACAATTACAAATGTGTGCAATTAAAACAAAAACAGTTTAAAATCAAGTACTTTCAAAGTTCAAACATGTTTTGCACTTCAAACAAGTGTTGAGTCAATTACTTCCTCGACTTGATGGATTTCCATCCCTGCTCTCTCTTCTGATCTTTCGTTAGTGACTGTTTGGCAGGCGTTTTCTTTTGTTTCTCGGATGCGGAGGAGGCTTCAGCGCTAGCTTTTTTCGTTGCAGTTCCAGTTCTGGTCAGCCTTGCAAACACTCCTCCAACTGCCGATTTTGTTGTAGGGGAGGGAATTGGCTTTGCAGGAGCTTCTCCTTCCTTGCGCTCAGCTGCTTCAGCCCTTGGCTTTACACCTGATGAGAATGCTGAGCTCGTCTTAGTGGAGGTAGTGGGTGTTCTTGGCTTCACTTCCCTTCCAGACCTTCTTGTTCCATAAAGACGTGAGAAAACATCACCCGACCGTTCTCTTGTTGCTTTTGGCGTATCTTCACCATCTACAGAGTCTCTGCTTCCAGTTGATAGCCCACTACCAGAACGTCTAAATCGAGGTTTCGAATCAACCCCCTGCGCACCCTGGCGCCTCACTCCAACAGGTGATGCTCCATACCCGCTGCTTCTCACATGGCTATAATCACGTGAGCCATAAGTAGGTATTTTCTTTTGTTCACGCTCCAAATCCGATTTCTGTCTTCTTGGTATTCCTGATCTTCTAATCTCTCCTGATGGTTCTCTTGAAGAAAGTCTTGGCCGCAAACTGGTAGATGAACTTTCTCTAGAAACAGTTGGTCGTTTAACTTTAAATGCCTGCATTGTGCTACTACCAGGAGTCATAAGTGATTCTCTTAGTTCATAGTTCGTCTTTCCTTCAGCTCTGCAAGGATCATTTTTCAACAAATAGCCTTGCAACGTGTCCCATCCACCACCAACTCTCACCATCACACTCGTCCTCATGAAGCGTACTAGTCGCAATTTCTGTGATTCTCCGAAATAGTACTTCCCTTCAGAGATCTTCACAATTTGATACTTTCTCGGGCAAACACATTTCTCCAACTCCTCTGCAATCTCATATCGTATACGATCAGCATCTGTTTTCGGTTCTTCCTTCTTCTTGGCTGCTTTGTTTTTCAAGCTGTCCACAAATTCCTTATAGCTGATAAGAGAGTGGTATTCCAGCATATTGAACACCAGTTCAATCTCCCATCTTTCAGTTACGAACGTTGTTTCGAATATGGCATCAACAAATTCATCCCTACTCAGTTTGTTGTCGCGATCTTGATCTTTCTTCCTCCATAGGTCTGATACTCTAGATTTAGATTCTCTTAGCCAGGTCTTGAATCTCTCTCTCCATTCTTCCCAATTGAATTCAGCTGATGCCTTTTGAATTCTGATCTCGTCTAATTTCGCTTGCAAACGTATTAGTCTATCCATTAACAGAAGCCACAGATTTTGCCATCTCTTGGCAAGCTGACTTACTGCTGGGTTCAAGTATTCCTTTATGAACGATCCCTCACGTCCCTTTCCTGGAGTCTTGGGAGCTCTTCTTCTATCCGCTGCCAATCGCTTCTTCGCATGTTTTGTTACTTTGTCATAATCACCTTGCTTTTTCGTAGCTTCTTCTTGCATCTGCTTATGCTCCTCTAATAGGGCGTGAACAGCATCATATTCCGATGGCAGTGGGATTTTCTCCCGTGCAATTATCGTTGTTTCCTCATTGATGATCCAACCCATCAAGGTTTCAATGAGTTTCTGTTCAAAGAGCAGTTTTTCAAGTCCTTCTTTCAATTTTATATCCCTTTGTTTTGCCCATCCAGCCACATCTGTCCACCTTCGCTTTAGGAATGCAATCTGATTTCGAATTGTTTGCAGTGCACTTGGATGACAGAATCTCAGTATTACTTCTCCCTTCTTCAAAATTCCTTTCAGGTTTGTTTCTTCAACATCCAACTCTTTGTGAAAGGCCTACGAAGATAATAATTACCGTCAAAGAATAATCTCCTGCATTAAATTAAATTTATCAATAAAAGCTATGTAGGTGTAACTGAAGACATGACTTTGCTCAAGATAAAATAGCAAGTAAAAACTACTTTGTAATCATAAATGGAAAGGGGTTGAAAAAAGCTGAAGATAGACAACCCACAACTTTCCATCCAATTTGAGCCTATTTTAGAAAACATTAGAAATAAAATGTAATAGCAATAAAATTTCATGCTTTCTACAAAATTTCTTTGAATTCAACTGCATGACTCAAAATAAAAAGCATTCTAAATACCAGATGGAATAAACGAGCACAAATATGAGTACCTGGAAATCATCTATCTGGTTTCTCAACACTGCAATTTCTTCAGCAACGGGTCCTTGCTTTTTCAATACATCTTCAAGTTCAACAAGTCTTTTAACCAAAGCTTGACTTCCAGATTGCATCTCTTTTGAAAGTACAAGTGAGTTCATCAGTCTCTCCTGCTTTGTAACGGACATGGTGCACAGTGCTTCCCATCGTAATTTCAAATCGTCCAGATCTTTCTTCACAGTCTCTGGGTCTTCAACATGACCTTCAGCAACCATGGATTCGCCAGTTTTCATTATCTTATCAAAATTGCGTTGACGACTGCCTAACTCTCTTTGGAACATCTAAAATTGAAATAAATTGTTAATAGAAGACTTGCTGAACACCTAGCAGTAAAAGGCTACTTCTTGGATTACAAGACATTATGGAAATTTCTCACTAAGCCGTAGATGTGCCCCAATTACTTTCAAGCAACCGGCCTGCCACTGTCCATATTACAAGAAACCCAACTAGTTCTAAAATATATTAATTCACCATGATTAAGCCGTCAACATTCCACATTGCAAAGAAGTGGGTTGAAAATGGGTATACTTCCCAAGTGCAATACTTGAGACACATTCTAACCTCTCACAGCACCATGTTTACAACATTCTAATGCAAGCTTGCAATTTCCAACAATTAACGCCTACACTTTATATTGAGATTGTAAAGAAGACTGAGCGATTGAGCAAATAGTGTTTTTCTGTGTTTGCCTTTTCAGTTTTTTGATGAAAAAACCATGCATGTGGCATCTCACCAAAATAATCTCTTTGATGAGTAATGCCTCTTAATTTTGACGAAATATTTTTCATCTATTAGTAGGATACATGCATTCACTCCTGCACCATCAACAACCACAAGCATTTGACTTTTCAAGGAATTTTACCGTCAATCCACGTACATTCAAAAGAATAGCTACCTACTTCTTTCCTATATGACATTTAGTAAACCACGACTTGGCATAGTGCATGCAGTACGTACAAGATACGGTTAACTATAGGGCATTAAAAGCCTACCCATAAATACATGGCAATTTAAAGTAATTAAAACAAGCTGTACTTCTAGTTGCAAGACTATATCTACCATAAAACTGACTTAAATGACTTGCAAAAAATTGGTAAAATTTGCAGAATCCTTTGTGAATATGAAAGTGTTTATCTGGTTTTGAAGCTGGAAGAAATTACTCGTTTCTTGCCTTGTGGTGATGAATTAAAAGTTTCACTGTTTCCACATCACCCATTACTGCGGTTTCAGTGGATAGACTAGGCTCTGTTAAGTTCAGCCAATCAACTAATGCCTGAATGGCATCATGGAACAATCCATGGAATAATAGGGCATCTTCCAACTGTCGTTGCCTAGAAAAAAAACGTAAACATGAAAGAATAGAGTAGAAAAAGTAAAACACGAAGAGATAAGTAAGTTACCAGCTGCTTCAGTGAACATCCTGGATGAACCTACTAAGTCTCAAATACTACAAAATGCATAGCTCCTTACAAACTAGGGAAACTTCCAATCCTAGATAAGCATTTGCAAATTGAAAATTCAAATAGCAATCAGGTCATTCACCAGAGCATGAAGATACATTTAATCTACAATAGCATGATTCTCTCGAGGGGAGGGGCATAGATGGCACAAATGCGTTGCTATAAAATGACGCTCTAGGTAATTACCTTTCAACTGAAAGGGCACAAATTTCTTCCCACTGGGTTTTCAGTTCTGATAGTTTCTCTTCAATAATTGCTCCATCAGCGGGGTCACTTTTTTCCACAAGAGCCGTACCTGTCTTCACCACAGCATTTAACTTCCCTTGCAGTGAGCCAATCATATGCTGCGATTCCTGTGGCAGAATAAAAATATTTATTACTTTCAAAAGTTTGATCAATTTTACTTTCAGAAGATATAAAAACTAATAGATGCCTTGGAAAAAATATTTAATGAAAATGGTTTGTTCCAAACTTAGAAAGTACTTGGTAGTTTCATGGCAAGATAATTTTACGCTATAATCAAGAATGAAAGGTTGCTAAAAATTTGGCCAAGCCAATAACAAGAACATTTAATGACAAGAAATGTCAACTTGCATCTAAAGAAAAAAGGCAGACTAAGTTCTTGGCACAAGAAAAGGTAGGTTCATCTCATTACGAATTTCAAAATATTTAGTATCTACTTCCGCATGCAATCGCAATAAAAACAATAGAGGTAAAGAAATGTAAATAGCAGAAACTAAACCAAATGAGCATCAGAAGTATATTAAAATCAATTATATATATATATATATATATATATATATATATATATATATATATATATATATATATATATATATATATCCAACGAACCTTGTGCTTTTTGATTTGTGCTCTAACCATTGCTTTGTCCTTTCCTATAGATTGGTCAGACTTTATTCGCACTGTAACATCATTAAAGCTCTCCTTCAGCTTTTCGGCTCCCTCAAAAAACATTGATGACATTTCATAATGTTCCTCAATTGCTTGCTTTCTCTTCTTTGCGGTGGATGTCAGCTCTTTCCAGCTCGTCTCAATCTTCTCAATCTCTTCATTTATGTACACTACTTCGTCATTAACACACTTTTCTGTTATCTTGTGGCCTGTTTCACGCATTTCTTTAAATGAAACGCGATGCTGCTCAATTTCTTCTTGGAATTCCTGAGACAAGGCAGTCATAATGAGATAATTGCTATGGAATATTCACTGATTTTCTAAATAATGAGCAATTCTCATGTGGTTAATGTAAAGTCGCAATTTCATAGTTTCAAAACATACACGTTAGAAACAAAAAATAAGTTCAGTTCTTTAAGCAATCCTAGAAAAACTGAACATAAGTCACCAACATTTTAGCACTTAGAGTAAGTTTTGTCAGCCGTAATTATTCATGGGAGAGACTTCTGAACTCTATTTTCAAAGTCATTAGAAATTTGAAGGTAGCTTTCAATATGCTATCTCAACATCTTAATTACGGCCAGAAGGGATGCAAATTCTCTTGGACATATGGGATTCTTCAAATCTGAGTGTTTGCATACTTGAATCCCTTTATGTAATTCACTTTGAAGGGACTCATCTCAGCCATGGAGTATCCTTTGTCGTCCCCCGCTTATAAGACCTCCTTTACTATACTTTCAGAAAAAGCTTCATCCCTTTTGTAAAGACCCCCTATTACTAGGCATTGAAGAGTAACTACTGCTACGCAATAAAACTTCATTAATCTCCAGTAACCACTTAACAGCAGTTGCGTCTATGCAGGAAGTAATAAACTACCAATGCAACACGCTGATGTCAATCTAAAATGAGTCTTGATTAGAAATGTCTTTTATTAACATTTTGACAACATAAACATCTGAGCTACTTGAACATCCCTTCCCTTTTATCCGAATTTATCCTAATTCATCAATCCCGCTCACTTTTCAGTTCAGATTCCATCTTAAATTTTCTTACGGGGAAACATTGTTTCCACCTAATAGCAGACATTCCGTTACAATGATCTGCAAGGCTTGATTTGACAGTCCCCTGTGAGTTAATTTAATGGGAGAGCGAAATTGTTTCAAACAGTAACAAGTTTCAAATTGGGGATTCTGAATTGCTTTCCTCAAAAACAAACGTCTCTTTCTGCGATTGCTGTCTAATTTTTTTGCTTTCTTGAATTCTATAAATTTAAATGGAAAAAATCATACAAAATTTCTGCACAAGCATAATGCTTTGTAAATTCAAATCAAATTCTCTCTCTAAAGTCTTTCATTACAGAATTTACCATTTCGCTATTTCACGTGTATGAGTTTCAACTACCAAATAGCTCCATTAATTGTCCACACCCCCCAAAAAATTAACGCATAATCAAGATAAACAAATGGAGGGGACTTCAAAATAAGTGGATATGGTTCTGTGGGCTGGTATAAAATAGATGCCAGAGAGTAGCACAAGATGTCTGTTTATGCAGTATGTCTGGCGTAGAATTCTCTCTTTTATGTATCAAAAAACAAGTCAATTTACAAAACAGGATCATTCAACTTACTTTGAACTGCTGTTTCTGTTTATCGATCGTTTCCAATATCGTACTAACAGCTTCGAACAAGGACACTGATCCTTCAATTCTTGCTATCCAAAATTGCAAGTCATTGACAAGAGTCTCGAAGGTAATGGCCAACTTATACGCAGTTTCCAGCTTATCCGTTTGCTTCTCAGTTAAAGCGTTGACCTCTTTCCATAATGACGTGATTTCATCCAAAGTGCTTTGCAGTTGTCGAGAATTTCCTACGTCACTGGATTCGATCAGCAGAGTCAGTGTTTCCTCGATGTATGCGTAAATGGATGACTGGTCATCCAGCTCTTTAAGCAGGTCCTAACAGAACATGAACAAATGATCATAGCAAGGTACAATACTAAAGAAAAACTTTCCAGGTGTAAAAGAAACTATTTGAAAGCGACATTGACACTTGGTACTGAATCAAAAAGAAATTTCAACAAACTCTTGCTACTGATGACTTTGCTAAGGTATCTTACCTAAATCACAACAGTGGTTGGTTCAGGGGTTCTCAACCACGGGTGCGAGACATCGTGTTAAAGGGTACGAAAAACGTTAGCACTAATGACAGGAAAAATATATTAAGCACCCTCCTGCGACTGTAAGCAAAGCACATATTGTAGGGGATGAGGCGAGAGCATACTTTTCTAGTGGTAGAGGAATGAAAAGCAAAACAGTAAATCAAAAGAAATATGGAAACGCTAATTCAGGTACTTTTCTGATATTCAAGTGCAATGGTATAGTAAGTAAATCATAAGAAATCCAAAGCACCTTATGCTTGTCAAGTTGTTCCTTTGCTGAATCAGGCTTTCCACCAGTTGGTTTCTTCTTCTTTAGGGCCTCACTTTGCTTTGTTAACCAACCCAGGAACTCCCTAGTTTGCTCCTGGAACTGTTGTGCCTCTTCAAATGCAGTGTCTAAGTCACCTTTGCGTTGCGCATAAAGCGACTGAATTTCTTCCCAACCGCTGACAACCTCATCCACTTTGCCACCAACTACTTTCTTCTCTTTTGGATTCGAGGTAGATTCCAACAAAGCCATGCCAGACTCTTTGCATTTTTCCACTGGCGATTCATGTGCCTTGATGTCATTTCCAACCACTTTCAGCTTCTCCATTTCAATCTCAATGATCTTCTTGTCTTTTGGAGTCTTTTTCTCTTCACTTAAAGTATTGACAGTCTGCCGTATCCAGATCAGGATTTCATCCATTACAACTTCAACGTGACCCAAATGATACAAAGCTTTCTCGAGCAAAGACTGCCGCTCATTTGTTTTCGATTGCAAATCTGCCCAACGTTGTTTCACTTGTTCAACAGTTTCTTGAATATGATCAGAATCATTATGGTCAACTTTGTCCATTAGAGCAGTTGCTTTCTGATCCAGTTCCGTTATATCAATTTGTCTTGCGACCAAATCCTTGTAAAATTCTCGGTTATCATCCAACTGCTTCTTTACAATGCTAACTTCGGCTCCAACTTCTGCTTTGCCATTCATCTCCTCCTCAGCATTTGATAACCATTGCTGTAGTGAGTCCAATCCTTCTTTATACTGGACAGATAGGCCATGAATGTTAGCCAGCTCTGACTTTCTTTTTGACCAGACATTCTCAAGACTATCCCATTGCTCTGTCACTTCGGAAAGTTGTTTGTGTACATCTAGCTTGTCACCCTGACTTGCGCTTGCAACTAGTACAGGACTAACCTGACAAAGGGTGTTTATAACCTCTTCATTGCTGTCTAGTTCATCTCGTAATGCCTCATGCTCATGTTGAAGTGCTTCAACAGCCTCTGGTTCAATATGAGGTTCACCTTGTGATTCAATTTTGTGTTGCACATCCATTAAAGTTTCTTTCAGCTTTTCTAAACCTGGCCAGAACTTCTGACATGCTTTCAATCCATCAGTTAAAGCATTTGCACGAGTTTCGTTTGCATCTTTCACAAATGCTAATGTATTCTTCAACTTTTTCATCTTTCCAGTGATTGCCTTGCTGGTCTGTGAATCAGGATCTTTCTTAGAAATATCCTCAACAGCTGAGTCAAGTTTATCAACCGTATCGTATAGTTCCGATATCTCAAACTGACTCTGTTCGTGATCTTTAATCTGCTCTTCTATCACATCCTCTTTCACTGCTATAGGTTGTGGGTTCTTGCAATTTTCTTTGTATGTCTGGAATTGAGCCAGAAGGTCTTCAAGCTGTGCTTGAACCTCTTCTGTCTTTTGGGCAGCTTCTCCTATCTCTATTCCTTTATCCTCAACATCTTTATTCAGATCGTCCCATCTCTTTTCACAATCCTCTAGCTTCTCTTTGATACTTGCTGATCCTCTCCCAGGCCCACTGAGCTTGATAATGTCATTACCTGTCTCTTTCAAACTGGCAATAAGGGATCTCAGGTGATTTATACCATCTTGCAGCCCCTTAAGTTTTTCCTTCTGTATCTCAATCCCCTTTGATTTGCTTTCATTTATGTCATTGAGATAGTCCTCTGTTCTTGTGAGCCGTGCTTCTGTTTCTTTATACATATCGCTAAACTGTTGTGATAGAAGAAGTGCTTCAACTAACTGTGCTTGGCGTTCATTTGTCTGTTTCTTCACTTCCTCATGTTTATATTTCAAATTGTCCAGCTTCTCCCTGATAGCGGGCTCTTCTTCTTCATTACATGCCATCAACAGAGTATCACCCATGTCAATAACTGCTTTGTATGTTGGCTCATGTGAAGCAATATCTCCTGATAACGTTTGATGTTCTGTCATCTGTTGTTTTACTTTTTCAGATTCCACTCCAATTGGCTCTGCATTCCGATATTTCTCGGATACTCCAGCCAACCAAGTACTCAAATTCTCAATATCTTCATCAAATTTATCAACTTTCTCTTTAGCTAAGAATAAATCTCTGGCTTTCTGCTCAACATCTGCCTTTAAAGCCTCGTGCCTTTCAGTATCTTCCTTGCTAATGTCTTCAATAACTTTGCCACCATCATCTTTAACCACTTTTTGCAGCTTGTGTCCCATGTCCACCAAACTCTCAAGTTGAGGCTTTATGCCAGATACACGTTTCTGCCAATCCTTAACATCAGCTTCCTCGATGTCACCATTCACTTTTGATTTCAAGGTAGCTTCAAAGGCATCAAAGTAATTGGTTAGCTCTTCGTGAAGGTCATAATATCCTGTGCTTAATTCACACGTTTCTTTCAGAGTTCGACTAACACTGGCACGGTTGTCTGCAGTTTTCGAGAATGTGCTGTATAGAGTCTCCAGTTTCTCTCTGATAGCATCTTGGTCTTCTGGAGTACACACCTCTGCAAGTTCATTAGCTGTCTTTGCTGTTTCTTCAATTACTGGCTCCACATCCCTTAAAGAAGATTTCATACCCTCAAACTTTTCCATTTGTTCCTTAATTTTTCCTGGTTCTTCATCAGGCTTCCACTCTACACTACTTATTGCTTGCTGCAATTCATTCAGTGTTTTAGTGGCTCCGTCATATTGATCATTAAAGTTCGTCGATACCTTTAAAGCAGTGTCCATACGGTCCATTCTAAAATTTACATAGCTGTTCAAAGAGTCCCATAACTTTGTTGCTTTCTCCAAGTCCTCTTTTATCTCAGCATTCTTTTCATCAGAAGTGTCACTCTCCTTCAGCAACTCTTCCCCTGTGGCCTGCAATGATTTTATACTAGGAGCTCTGTCATTGAACATGCGAATTAGTAATTTCTGTTCCATAATTTGGGCCTTAAGCACATTTGGATCTAATGCATTTATAGGCCTCTGGCCATCTACTAATTCCTGTGTTTCTTCCAACCATTCCACAACCGAATGCAAGGCATCTTTGAACTTACCACATTTAACAAGACCTTCTTCAAGCTTTCCTTTTCTGTCTGACACCATTTGATTAGCTTCAAGCAAACGATTGTTCAATTTGTTCAACATTTCTGCAACTGGCTGTGCATCTACATTAGGATATGAGGCTTTAATTGCACTCTGCATGTCGGTCAAATTACCGATCTTTTCTTGCAGCTTTTCAATGCCTTCCTGGACATTTTTCAAGTCATCCATTTGTGAATTAATTTCATCTACATTGCTTCCAACAGGTTGTTCTGCTTCCAATGTCTTTTCTATATCTGTCATGTCCTTATCAGCATCTGCTTGTTCAGTTTGGAACTCCTTCAGCTTTTCTTTAAGGTCGGAAATCTCCTTGGTTTTCTTTGGTATCCTCGATGCTAGTGTCTTATAATCATTTTGAACTGCAGAAAGCTGGTTGTTCATTTCCTCTGACCCGATACCCTTCTCTGTTAAAGACCTTCCTTTATCATTCAGGTCATCAAAGACTGGACTGATTTCATCCAATTCAGCTTCAGCTTCGCTAAGTTCTGTTGCTTGGATCTCAAGCTCCTCTACGTCTAATTTCTTAGGTTTAGTGCCTTCAATCTTCTTAGCTATATTATTGATGGTGTCTTCAGCTTTCTTGATATTACCTTCCAGTTCATTGAGGTCGCTCACTACTTTGTCAATTGTCTCTACCTGTTCAGTGGTATTATTAAACAGACTATCATAGGCTTCCTTGATTGACAACAGCTCATCACGCAATGGTTTGCAGTCTGATGCTGGGTGGTTTTCCTGAATTTCATTCGTCAGTTTCTCAATTGAATCTATTTTCGGCTCCAGATCGTCAACCTGTTTATGTACCTTCTTCATATCTTCTGAGATCTTCTTCACTTTTTGCTGATCTGCTCCCAATAAAGTAACACTATCCAGTTTACCCTTAACTTTATTAATACTCTCTTTTACCGGCCTTATAGTGTCACTGATCTTCTGTATTTTCTCTTGCATGTCGCTAATTCCTTCCTGTCTTTTGACTAATGATGCTTCAACACGTGACCATTTATCTTTTACATCATCAAGGGCTCCATGAAGGTCTTTCACATCTTCACCGCAGAGATCTTCTAACTCATCAACTAACTCCTCTAACCTAGTGTACTTTCCTTTGTTATGATCTATATCAGATTGAACAGAATTGACTTCCTTCTGTTGCTCAGCGAGTTTTTCTACTTCACAAGATTCTGGCTGTAGCTCTGTAAATCTCTTTTCATTCTCCTCCAGCCATTTCGATACATCAGCATGTTTTTCCGCAAATTCTATGCAGACGGCTTTAACTTTGACTACGTGTTCTTTTTCAGCATCAATCTTTTTATCAATGTTGTCCCACAATTTTGATACATCATCCAATTTGCCTTTAAGATTTTTCCACTCTGTCTCTGTATCTAAAGTATCAAGGACCTGCTTTCCTGACTTCTGTACTATGCGATACAACTGAAGCTCTTCCATAAAGTCTTTACCAATATTGTCTATCTCTGCAATTGTCATTGTGACCCTGCCTGGGTTGGCAGACAACGGTTTCTCTTTTTGCTGTTCTATTCTTTCATCGATATTTTTCAGGCGCCTCTGAAGGTCATCAAACTGGTCTTGGAATGCACCACATTCTTGCAATCTGTCTTTCAATTTTTTCTCTCTATCATCAAGGTCTTTAATGATTTCATGCAATGGTACTTTGATGGTTGTAACTCTCTCTTTGATCTTTTCCTTAAGAGCAGCATCCTTTTTATTGAACAAAGCTACCTCGCTTCCGTATAAATCTGCCTCAGAGCACATTGTATTTATGCTTTGTGCTTCTGCCTGCCACTCTTCAACTTCCAGCAGTTGCTCTTTCACTCGTTCTGGGTCTACCGCTACAGTCTCTTGCTTGACAGTTCTCTTCTTCAAAGCGTTTGTTCTTTCAATCACACTCTCTTCAATCTTATTAAACGTTTGACCAGACTCAACTACCTTTTCTGTCTTTTCGATTTTATCCTTCAAGGTGCTAACCAAAAATTCATACCGCTTCGCAACAAGTTCTGTCCGTTGTTTAACGATTGTCACATTATCGGGTTTATCTTCAACCTTTATTAGGTCATCACCAGCCTTTTTCATATCACCTAGGCTACCTTCTTTATCAACAACATCTTCAAGGAAAAACTTGAGTTCTTGGATCTGATCTTCACCTTTCTTCATATCATCATTGAATGGCACCATTTCTTCCAATCCTCTTTCAGCTTTTGAGCATACCTCTTCAACTGGTGAAATCGCACTTTCAAATGCTTTTATTCCTTCAGCAACATCCTTAATCTTTCTGCCTGCATTCTGAATAGTTTCGTTCACATAACTCCATCTCTTCTTCACGTCATCAATTGATTCTTTTAAAGGTGCGATATCTCTATCACAGTTCATAAGAAGAAAGGAGCAGCTTTCACTCATCTCGTTGAAGTCAGCTTTATGCACTTTCAGCTCTTCCAAAAACTGATTTACTAACTCTTCTTGTTCCTCAACCTTTTCTTTATCAACAAGAATGACGTCAATCCCTAGCAATCTTTTCTCTATATCAGATAACCACGGCAGCAGGTTTCCTTTACTAGTTTCATATTGCTGTGTCTGAGGTACAACATCATCTAGGATTTCTTTCCTATCTTTAGATTTCTCTTTCAGTTCTGACCACCTAGACATAACATCTGAAACCTTTTCCTTAAATTCATCCCTTTCGTTTCCTTCCTCCATACCATCAACTGCATCACCACTTTGCTTTGAGAAGATGTCAAATCGAGGATGGTTTCTGCTGATCTCATCCTGCACGTATGTATGATCTGCTTTTTGACGCAAACACTGATCTTTATCGGCTGATATTGGACTTTGCTGTGCAACTACTTTTTCCATCTTTGCAAGCCATTGCTGAATCTCATCAGTGTCCTTTTTTAATTGTTTAGCAGACGATAAAGACGCATCAAGCTTGCGTTTCTGTTCTTCTAACGTAGTCGGGAGTTCTTCAATCGGCTTCTGTACCTTCTCAAATCTTCCCTTGATTTCTTCGATAATTACAGTCTCCTCCGAATAAGTATCGTAGAGATATTCAACAACTTCTTCCAGTATCTGCATGTAAAGAATATGAGGTAAGAATTATGAAACACCGAAATACATCATTGGCTACAAGTTGATATCAAAAGGAAGCATGGTGAACACAGGTATGGAAAATCGGCTGGATGCAGAATGTGTAAATAAAAATAACTTAATTATCTATATATGTTCATATATTATATATATATATATTAATGAATTAAGATGTTGAAGAAAGAGAATGAAATGAGTAGGAAATGTGAATAGCTAAAAAACTTTACCTTAAATTTTACACTGTATTTAGCAAGATCTTCTTGAACAGTTTCAATTTCTTTAACTTTGCCTTTAATAACTGATGGATCATTTCCAGCGTTGCGTACATTCGAAATAATTTCGAAGACTTCCGTGATCCAAATCTCTATTATCTCAATAATTTCTATATATTCCTTTACTTTTTTTAAGTTGTCTTTGCAATCCTTTAACTTGTCCTTCGCATTGTCTAAAATGTCATAATAATCGTCACTCAATTTGTCAAGTTCTGATTCAATGCCTTCAGAGCTGTCTAACTGTCGAATTAAACTCTGTCCAGCCCGATTCACAGCTCGCATCTCCGGTTTCCTTTTCTGAAGTTCAGCAACAGTTTTCTAAGAAAAAATTTACAATTATTGCAATTAAAAGCCAAACAAATATATCTGAAAAAAAATATGTCTTATCGTTCAACTGCTAGTGTGAGTCAACTACCAAGAAAATCCACAAATCTGAAACTCCACAATTCAATGAATATGGAAAATATTGAAGGTGCTTGAACAGTGGTTTTCAACCAGGCTTATACAGAACCCTAGAGTTCCGTCACTACAGCCAAAGGGTTCTGCCAAAAGTTACGCAAATCAACAAAAACTTTTAATTCGCCTGTAGAAACATGTGAGCAGGTGAGGGTTCTTGAGCCACTGGAATATCTCGTTGGGGTTCCGCTCAAGCAAATAGATTAAAAGTCATTTTACTGGAGTGATCCAAATTTTACAAAAGCAAGCAATGTGAATTCAGTTGAAAAATAGAACAATGAATGAGGTTCTTGGTAATAAATGACAGAGAATTTCGGCATAAAGTAAAATCAATAAAGAATAACTTCCCCTATATCGATGAGAAAAAGCTCCTGTATTAATTGATGAAATAAAGCAGATTTACAGTAACAAAACTTCCCCATCAATGTCACCATAAACTTGCATAAAATTGATAGATAGTACCTCAATTTAGCAACAGCATAATTCCCACTAAATACGTATCAACTAACCTCCAGGTTTTCAACTTGTTTTTCACCTTCCTCGGCATCTATGCCGAAAGGATGGAGCTCTTCCATGGCGCTTTGTGTCTCTTTCAAATACTCCTCCAAGGGGGCTTTTTCCTGTTCATACTTCTCAACTGCTTTTAGAACCCGGTCCAGTTTTCCTTGTTTATCAGTCAAAGATGCAGATAACGTTGTTAAAGGAGCCGAAACAGACGCCAAGCGAGAGCTGATCTTAGCGCAAAACTCGGGGTTTTCCTTGTTTTGATCAGACAGGCGTTTTGCTGCTTTCTGTGCCGAATCAAGCACGGGGTTTTGAGCATGAACTTCTTCTTCAAGGTCCTGAGAAAACATGACGGAAACTTTGAGAAATAAAAGTGCAATTTGGGGAAAAAATAAATTGCAGACACTGGGAAATGTAAAGAAACAACATCATATTCACCGCTAGAAGTGTTGGAATAAACACACAAATGATTTGCAGCATATAAATCAATATATAAAAATGCCAAGCTAATTGGCTATACCGTGAATGAATCTTATATGATAAACTACATAATCCATTAAGTTTCTAAACAAAATGACTTCAATAAATATTTCTCCTTTTGCCGCTAACAACCTGGCGTTTGGGCATCGGAAGGCAGTAAAAGACTGTCGAACGTAAACAAACTAGGCCAAAAAGCAACATAGCAGAAACAAACCATTTTTGGTAATTCCGAGGTCCCGTAGAAAGTCCAAGCCACGTTACATTATAGTCACCATGGTCTAATTAGTGAGTACTTAAATCAAGTAGCGAATTTAGAGGAATCGCAAGAATCGTAAAACATGGTTCTAGTAACTTGATCATACATTCACCAGTAATATGTACATGTGGCATTGAGCTGCATGCCACATACAGGTATTTGAATTCAAATATATGCAGATAAATAAAAACGGAGCACAATCCAGTTTGCATAAGGCAATGCATTGCAATAAACATGGACTTGCTCTTTTTCATCAGCTATCAACGTTGCTTCCTCTAAAACAACCGAAAGGCAACAGTTGCTTCAAATAAACGAATTGGCAATCAGCTACAAACACACTGCAATATATAACTCTCACTCATCAATACAACTCTCACTCATCAATACAACTCTCACTCATCAACATTTCTTATGGCAAAAGCACGTGAGAACTTACTGACCTTTAGATCTCTCATTTGCTCAACTGCTCCTTCTTTCGTCATACTTATTGGTTCTTCCAGGACAGCAGTTTTTGGCTTCCAGTCTTCTAATTTATTAACTGATTCATCAAACTGTTCAGCGACACTTACTAGATCATCAACTTCTGTTTTGCGATCATCAAGCTTTTTCTCCAAAGATTCAACATCTTTCAGAATATCATCAATCTTTTGACACATTTCATTTGTGCCATCATTACCAGAAACTCCATCTTTTAGGCTCATGACTAACGGCTTCTTTTCTTCAATCATTTTCTGTAAATCCTAAACACGAAAGTCATTACCATGAGTTTCAGAAAGCATATCTACCATCGAAGAAATCAAACTTTCAAGCCTATAATTTACGTAGAAAATTTTGAAGGAGAAAGCGAGATAGTTAAACGTTATAGCTAAACCTCAAATGCACCTAAAACCCTTCCTCTATCAAAATGATGCTAAACATAGAATTACATATTGTCTAATAAACAATGACACATTGTCTAATAAGCAATGGCAAGTTTCCTAATAGCTATATCTTAAACATGGATATAGGAAACTAGGTTACTATACAACATACATCTATCTTTTCCTGCATTTCTTTTCCTTTGCTGACGTCATCACCAAAGTAGAGGGGCCGTGACACAAATGATTCAATTTCGTCCATTAACTCTTCCACCGGTTTCAACTCTTTTGTTACGTTTGCAACAGAATCTTCCAACTTATCAATCTGCTGATCCCTTTCATCAACAAAAACTTTGAGCTTATTCCATCGCTCATTGAAGTCTGTGATATCACTAGAAATCTCATCAACACCATTTTCCACATTGAGGTTTTTGCACTCTTCAAAAAGAGGTTCACTCGCTGCACCAACATTACTATATAGTGGCTTGCTTTTTTCGATTTCCTTTTTGAAATTCTAAAATGAAAAAAACCATTCAAAAACTGCCCTCAATATATAAAAATAGCTATTACTTCCTGCTTCTCTAAATCTGTTAAACTCTTAAAATCTCATTCCGAGTACATGCGCCGTTCTCCAAGCTTCAACAGCGACCTGTTATTTGTAAACATCATTATATTTGAAACCTTAAGAAGCACTGAAACAGACGAAACACTGACACAAGAAGCAAAATACAATGGCAACTCGCTGCAAACCTCGCTTTCTTTTCTTTGCCTTTCTAAATCGTTTTCATTTGGATACAATGGTTCATTTTCCAAATCGGTTTTCTTCTTCTCAGTCTTCTCAAGCCATATACTAAATGTGACAGCATCTTCACTGTACTTCTGACTCAATGGGTACAATCGATCGATATCAGCACTGTGCTCTTTGTACTTCTGTATTAAAGATCTCCATTTTGTTTCGGCCTCGCTTAGTTTATTTCTGAGGTCTTCTTGCTCCTTGGCATTTTCTATTTTGTCCACTTGATCATGCCCATTTCTAATAACCCGGTCAAACACAGGTTCTTGCTGAGCTAGATCTTGGTTGATTATCTAGAATACATGAATGCAATTATGCATACATTTATCAATAAACAACGTAACTTTTGAATAAACTTTGAAATCAGGTGTTATAGAGTAAACATAGATTTTGCGATATTTCATTACTCCAGTAATTAACTACTCACGAATCTACAACATAAAATCTCTATATTCAAATAAAATAAATTTCTGTACTAAACATAATATAAGAAAGAATGGTCGATAAATTGGTTGGAGGAGAAAATGAGCAGTGAAAAAAGGTTTGAGAAAAATAGAAGTAGTAATAAAGGTTGATGCAATGAAACTCACAAAGACTATGATGACGAAAGATGATGAAAAACATTTCTACAGCTTGAGAAATAGGGTTATTCATGGTTGAGAGAAACATCTCTTGACAATATAAAGCAGGTTTGGAAAAATACAGCTACTATTCCTGATGATTGAGTTAGAATACTAAGAAGTCAAAATTATCAGATACATTCTGCAGCTGAGAAGCAAAAACACGGCAGACATCACCGCTTTTGCATTTAAGTCACATTCATTTCAGATATTCAAATTCAACTCAATCAGAGTGCACGTCATTTGCAAGTGGAGGCCATGAATGCAATGAGAAAAACAAATACCCACAAAATGAAAACTGTTCAGTTGGACTATTAGCAGTGAGCTTTAACTTGGTTTCTATTTAAAACAATTTTCAGTAAATGAAGAGAGCTTTTCCTGTTCATTCAAAAATAGTTCTACGAAGGAGGAAAGCAGACAATAGTCTTTGCACAACCAAAAGAAGACTGAGACAAAGATATACTGAGACACGTCATACAGAGCCCAATACAATGTATTTATAGAGCTCTGTACCCGCATTCAAATGTGTAGTAGTAGCAAATAACTAACAAGAAAATGCTTTGTATCCTGTTATTTTCTCACGATTATTCATTTGCAAAACAGCTGCTCAGATCTTGGCTATCAATATTCAGCCTAGTTACGGCAGTTCCTACACAAATTTGCTTGTGGATAACCAGATAACGGTTTCTAGAAGCGTAGCGACAGCTTTCTACTAGCCATAAAAGTAGAAAAAGTGCCTTTCAGATTAAAGATCATAATACCATTGGACGAAAGTGAAACTCAAGCAACAAAACAAGGGCATTTGATCTGACCAGAAACCTCAAAATAAATACCTGTCAGTTGGACCTGTTGTAAATAATTTATTGACAGCTTGTCTTATCTCTTTCATAGTAAAATGGACCACATTGGAGTCGAAATTGATTCTTCTCATTTTGCAACCTTGAAGAATTGCGACTTAGGCCTATATTATATAAAGTAGCAATGATAAACTACTGAAAAATGCTTGAAAAACTTCCCAAAGTTATCATGATTGGTTTTGTAAATAGTTGGATAGTTGGACGGTTGCAGTTCTCTCATAAAGAGCTCTACAAATGAAGCTAATGGTATTACTACCTTATCGTTTATTTGGGAAACTTTGATGCTATACAAGTCATTAAATAGATGAAAATTAATTTCAACTCTTGTATTAAGCCTATGATCAACGAATCCCATATATCATAAAGCTACTACGGCAAATGAATGTAGAACTTACAATCTGAGATATGTATCTAACTGCACGTCGACGAATAACAAGCAAATAATTTGAACAAAAAATACGCCTCCCAGGTGGCCGATAGTGATAAGGCACGCCCATTATTCAGCAAAGAACTATGTACAAAATTCAGTGTGTAATACTCTCTTCTAATCTCTTTCCAAGTCCCAAAGCAACATGACAATCTCTGTATGTCTTTCAAATGATCGCACAAAGGTTCAGAACGATATTGAATTGCATTTATAGCACAGGGCAACAATAACAGCTGCTAATCCAATATATGTTGGTCTAAAGTGTGATGTCATCATTTAAAACATTGAAGGCTTCCCATAGTTGGGCATTTGAAACGAAAGGCGATTTTACTTACTACAACCAATTGCAAAAAAAATGTAGAGGGGGTGGGGGGAAGAAGAAGGACTCCACTTCTTAGAGTTCCTTTGAAATACTTGAATGTTCATTTGATTACAAATAAATTTTGATCGTACTTTATGAAGCCCCTTATATCTTAACCCAAGGGCCGTTTGCCTTATGCTTCCTTTTCGTTGGTGCTATACGTAAAGAAGAAAATTAACCTTAATAAATTAGAAAACCCCAAATACGTGTAGGGACGTACCTTCATTATATTTTGGGGGTGTAATTGGTTTGGCCCGCGAAAATATTAAGACCTTTTTAGTAGCAGGTGTTGTAGACAGAAGCTGTTCTGCAAAAACACATTGTATGGCCATTTTTGCCCAGCGAAATGGGAAATTTTGAAGGTTGGGGGTGCCTCACCCCAAACTTGCCTTACGTTTCACCCCTGAATACGTCTGAAGCATTCGTACACAATAAGCAATGACTACTGTCGTAATGCTGTCTCCAAGACTTTAGCAGATACAAGTAGCAGGATCTTTAATTTGGCTTTTGCCAACAGCAAACCATGTTCTTTATCGGAACCTGGCTTTAGAACTGTGTGCCCTGCAAATGGTTAAATTGCTCGCGTTTCTACTTTCAACCGATACTACAAGCGCATGTTTCTATTTCTTTTCCCCATGTTGGCACTAACTTAACCAGAAATATTTTTATATTTGCATGTATATCAAGTGCATGCCAACCATACACTTACACTGCCTTTCCATGAGGATACATCTCATTACTTGTTTATTTTAATAAACAATTTGGCTACACTCCAGATAGAATGGCGGCATCCATACAGGGATGGTGCTAACGGGGGCATTTTGGGGCTTTAGTCCCCCAAATTCGTACCAAACTCCCCCGTCTTCATCTAAATCTTTGAAGATTTACATACACTGTCGGCATTTTTACGATCTGTTCTTCTTTCTTAAGCCAATTTGAAGGGCGTAGTGAACAAAAATTTTGTCGCTTCGCTCATTGTTGGTGGCTTGACAATGCTAGCTCCCTTAAAAGTTCATCTATGGCGCCAATTATGCATCCATATCATAATCAAGTAGGCTCATGCACGTAAAAGCTCATCGTAGTATTGTCTGAAGTTGTTTACTTTAATTCAAGGTCTGAAGCTTGCATGAACTGCGAGGATTGAATACAGTGGTTGCATGAAAACAGGAAGACAGTGACGTATCCCCCCTTCCAAGGTGAACCAGCATGTTGCTCAAAGCCACATCCGAGTCAGTTTATATCCACGAGGATCAATTCATAATATCAAATCTTTACTAAAATATCACGAAATTCAGTTCGAAATTACAGCAAGTGCTCCATGTAGAATACCTAGAACTATAGGAGTTAGGACTAAACAAACCTTTCGGCTGCCACAACACTGACCCATTGCACTTCACATTCAATGGGACTCAATTTTATCCAATGGCTTGAAAACCATCGGCGAGCACACATATTTCAATAGGATCTGGTACTGGATATTTTGATTGCTCCAAGATAACGATTTCCTCTTTTTCACAGAGAATATGGCACACTATGACCGAGGCACTCAATTAAAAATGAAGACATATGGCCTTTCAACAAGCAGAAAGCTATTCCATCATTGCGTCTTCAGATTTCCATCGCAATTACAGACAATTTGCAACAGTACTAATGACGACATAGGAATATACTGCGACGGGGGTTTTTTAGTTACATCAGTAGGGATCTGCACTTGATCATAAAATAAAATGGTCAACACAGTTCCTTGTATTAAAAAACACAATGTACATTTTGCAGAGCTGCAAAACATTTCATATCATCACATAAAGGAGAAAACTATTTTCTCGCCATATGAAGAAGGTCTGAAAAACCACGCAAGTTCGCATTTGCAACAAGTAAGGGCATTTTTGTTGAGAAAGTTTTACGCAAACACAATTTACCACAATATGTGCATTGACATACTTTTCCTGAAAATGCAGCCAGCTGAAAATGCAGGCAAAACTCATAATCTAGCAAGCTAACAATGGCCCCCACCCTTGAGGGTGTACAAAACTGTCGATCTTCCTGATGTGGAACATTTTGAAAAGTCTACATGAAAATTCTACAGGTAAGTTTTATTTATGCTCCTAAAATCCAAATATGAAAATCTAAATGAATAAACACAACAAGGTTAGTCCACTAAGACATTGTCATGGCTCTCAGGGTCACCCAAAAGGCTGGAAACAAGGTAGTTCCTCGCCCCCTGAAAGAGATTCAAAACGGTTTGATGTCTCCGCCAGCCCCTTAAAACCGTAAAAAGGAGAAAAATTATAGGAGTCCAATCCATCTTAGCTATTTTAGCAACTGAAAAAGTGGTCCTTCAAGTTACAAACAACAATTCCAATTCAAATGGGGCACGCAGCCGAACCAATATCAAGAAAAATACAGAATCCATTATAGAGTATAACTTTCAAACATCGCTCTTGCAATAACCTTGACGTTAATTTCATTTTAACTAGCTTGAACAATAACTAAGCAAATGCAAGACATTGAATTCGTTGAAATTGGTGAAATGGTTTTATTTATTATCTGAATGAAAGATAAGGCCTGACTGGAACTAAAAAGCAAATGAAGTTATGTATTCGAATATAATGCGCTGACACTCTAAGACAGGGATCATAAACCTTTCTGGGCTATTGGGGCCAATTCACTAGAACAAAACCCTTTGGGGCAGGGTGCTGGCAGCATAGGGACAGATACTCCATGGGAAAAATGAAATTGGCAGACGAAAAACTGCAAAAAATGAAGAACAAACACCAGCACATCATCAAAACAACAAATTACTTCTAAAATGAATTCACTTTTTCCTTTAGCACTAGGGCCACATTGGGTGGTAGCTAGGGCTGTAGGTTGGTGACTAAGACGTCAGAAGCACAGGGAGAAAAGGTGGTCTAAATTTCTCCTTTAAGAACTGGATCAATAAACGCGCCTAGCAACAATAGGCTCTTGTATTTAATGCAGTAATGGGCAGCAATAGGAATCTTCCTCGAAATAAATAATTACCAACCTCGTATTCTTGTTTCACAAGTTTCAGCTCCTCGAACTTTGCATTCAGTGGCTTCACCTTGCTAAACCTCTCTTCAATGGCATTCATTGCCTCAGTGAATTCAGCAAATGTCGTATCAAAGTCTTGTCGCTTCAATAACAATTTATGTATCCTTGCATGGCGCATGTTGATGCGGGATACAGCACTGGTATAACTACCTTCAACTTCCTCCACTTTCCCTAAAACCACAGTCTTTACTTTGCTGTCATTGTTGCAGTGCGAAACAAGTGATTTTCCCGCCATATTTACGTCATCAACTAAAGACCTCTTACTGATAGCTTCTTCTTGAAGTTCTTCCAATTTGGACAATTGTTCCTTCAATTTATCAGAAGTTTCCGCAGCTTTGTCAGTTGTTTCGAGCTCTTCATTAGCAGCTCTAAGCCATTCATCATATTCATTCGCTTTATCGTGGAAATTAACAGTCTTGGCTAATTGTTCTTCCAGATTCTCCTTCACAGCCTTCAGGCCAGCAGAGTTCTTCTTATTTTCCTTCTCAAGTTTGCTAACAGGCTCCTTCACAGCAGTAAGGCCACGATCTGTTTTGCCCAAAATGTCCGTGAGTTCTGATTCTAAATTCTTAATTTCAACGAATTTTGGCTGTATGTCCTCAACGGCACCTATCAGTACCTAAGAATGGAATAGATTTTAATTATCACACAAGTCCCTTCTCACAAAGTCTTGAAACTTCACCTTAGTTAATGTACAGACCTCAAAATCTTAAATCGTAAAAGTATAATAAGTCTGTGAAAAATTGCACTAACACAACTTAGGTAAATATCAGTAGATCTTCCTGATTGCCATTTAAAATTCTACACCACAAATATTTATATTAAATTAATTCTAAAATTATCAGCAGCTGAAGGTAATGAATAATTGCTGGACAAATTGATTCTCAAACTTCCTGATATAAACTTTCCTAGAGGATGGGCTTACTCGCCCTGTCTCACCTAGAGAACCATGGTTGGCTAGAGGATAAACCTACCTCAATCTTCTCTATTTCTTTTTCAACTTTCTTCTCATCAGTCTCTAACTGTGGGTGTTCATCAAGCTTTTCCTCAACCTTAGTAAATAGCTCCTCCACAGGCTCAGTTTTGTCTTTCAACTGCTTGAAAATACCTTTAAGCGTTTGCAATTTTGTCATACTCTCATCGGCATTCTTCTCAACTCTCTCATGCTTATCTTTTAAGTCATCCAATTCATCGGCTATTGATTCATGGTCACTTTCTGAAATTGACTCAAGTTCTTTCTTCGTTTCCTTCAATTTCTCCAATTTTGGCTTCATTTCATCAATAGCTTCCATGATTTCCTGGGGGACAAGTGAATGAATATAAAACAGGAAAACTACAACTTCCAATTTCTAACGACAACTCTTTCCGAAAGCAAACTTCAGTAAAAAAATTGAATAACGAACAAAAGGATGGTTTCAACTCAGCAAAATTTGTCTAACTAGTGAACATTTAACATAAAAGAACAAGGAAATATATTATATATATATATGTATGTGTATATATATATATACATATATATAATATACATACACATATATATAATATATATATATAAATAAATAAATATATATATATATATAT
>WIPJ01000444.1:55802-83017 GCA_018155075.1 Cassiopea andromeda
TATATATATATATATATATATATATTATAGCCACTTATTCTCAGGCACCTGATTGCCGTCCAGCCGCTAAACAATTTTTGAAAATTTCTCAATCCCCCGCTCTTCTCAGGATTGCCTCTTACTATTTTTCGCGCAAATCCTTCAAAACATGTTCGAAACAGCTATCTCCTCTTTTATCAGCATTGCTCTTGAGCTTGCTACATTCTCACGACCATAGATACCTGGTCTATGAACATGGATCGAGCAGCAATATTTTAGATTTCCAAGAATTTATTCTGCCAATCCTCCTAGCTAATGCCGATCCCCATGTATTCACTTCTTCAAGTGTTTCCAACCCCCCCCCCGTTTATTCCAGCCCCTCTGGTAATTAGGAACTTAAGAGAAATCAGTGGGGGAAGTCTAGCTGAAGGCAAGGAGCTCTAATACAGGATTCGTTAGAAATTTAAGACTAAATTTAGGAGTCTCTAACGCCGAAATAGTAAGCAAAAACAGCACAATTACCAATTTAAGAAGTTCCACTAGAAAAGTGAGGGTAATTTTTGCAAAAAGTTTGCTTTTTGCCCCCCCCTCCACAAATCAATTCCTCACTTCCCTTTACTGTGACAACACTACAATAGAGTCCCAACTTACCTTTGCATGATCAATGTCGTCAAGAACATCTTGCAGTTCAAAAGGCTTATTGTTGTCCAATTTTGCTACAACATGCTCAGTTTCTTCCAGCGAAGTCCTCAAGCTTTCGGCATCTTCGTAAAACTTCTTTGATAATGGGACAACTTTCGCGATTTTTCCGTTTCTCTCTTTTGTTTTCTCTGCAAGATTTTCGTATTGTCCTTTAACTTTCGTCAACTTTTCATTCATAGCATCGTAATCATTCTCGATATCTTTTGACTTTTCTACTTTGTGAACCAATCTTTCCAAAATAGGCTCTTCTTGAATGACGTCATTATGGATTGCCTATAACAAATGGAAAATGTTATGTTAATGCTGATTCAAAAGTGTGGTTAAATCTGCATTATTGTACGTTGAAAAACGACAGAACCAAAAATGCAAAATCTTCCAAGCTTTACAGTTGTGGTACCCAAGCTGGGGTCTGCGATCCCTTCAGCAACTGCTAAAGGCTTCAGTGGGCCTGCAGGAAAAGTACTCTAATGGTATAGCGTTCCAAGCATTGCTACTATAGCCTATATCATTGTTCATATTTGTTTTCAGTGCATGCATATCTATCATGATCTATTTTTGCCTGTACATGGCACCCTAATTGCACAAATTTTGCTGCAGAAAATGTAAAAATTTTGAAAATGGCTGCTCTAAGACTATTCTCTAATGTCATATAGCATGAAATTCCAGGTTCTGCAAAACCATGGGAAATGGATATGAGATGATATTTAGCATAAGAAGCATGTATTTAAGAAGCATGGGGCCAAAATCAGAAGGCACTGAGAAATTTGAAATTAGAAAGTGATGGTGTTCTGCACCCCTTGAAAAACAAGGTGAGCTACTGAACAGAAAATGATATGGAAATACCTCATTTTCCAATTGCTGTTCCTTGGCCACGGAGAATTTAGCAGAAATCGGCTTTTCTTTACCAAGATGTTCTTCTATTTCAGCGATTCTGTCAATGAAGTCATCCAGAGAGTCCTGAGGAGTTTGCGAACGCAGCAAAGCATCTTTTACACAGTTTTGCCTCACTTCCAATTTCATCCATGCATCTTCAAGGGGCCACGAAACTGACTGCAATTTTGTTGTAACCTCGTTTGCAACAATCTCGTCATCCTTGCTGTTTATTATAACCCAGTCAGCGAGCTCCTGCGCCTTTGCTAAATCCTGCTTTTTCTCCAAACAAACTTGCTGCTTTTCCTAAAAGTATGCGAAATGACTTGGTTTATTTATGCATTCAAAGCACGAATCCTTTGCCAGCTACTCAAATTGGCATAATCACCAAAACAGTGATCAAATAACGTGTTTAAGGGATTTGGAAATGTGATACTACCTATACAAGCCTATTCAAAAGTCACTTCCTGCAAGGTTATGGCAGAGCAAGGAAATCTAAGCAAGAAATCAGTACTCTTTCATATACTAAGCTATCCACATCCTTAAAGTCTGGTACAAAGATCTTAAATATTTTCCGGCAAATCCGATCAAAATCTAGCTTACAACAGATTTATCAACACTGATAACCACAATGAATCTGAACGGCCTTTTTCACTGCAGGGCAATTTACCAACAACTGCCACAAATCAAACTTATACTAGTGACACTAGAATTAACTAAACTTGCTAATATTTCAGAAATAATCCAAATTCGTGCAACTAAATGCTGGCAAAAACCATACCCTCCCAATGTTGAGAAGTGATGATAATGTTTTTCTCCGCTTGTAAATAATGCTCCAAATTACACCCGAATTAGCAATGTTGATCTGTTGGTATGCCATAAATAAACCATTACCATCATCCTCATAATCCAGTACTAGTTGATTCTTACTACAGTCTAACAACAATAATACAAGTTGCTATGACGCTCCTCTTTTTACCGTGATCGTTTAAAAGGCATGTTTCTAGCAGAATCATGTGCAAAGTACCAGGAAACAGTGAACCTATCATGTGTACTGTTGTGGTTTTTCCTATGAGATATCTACATACCACAAAACACGGAATCGGATGGGAGCTTTCAGACTGCGTTCATTTGCAAAAAGATGGAATAAATTAGGATCTAATATACAACAAGAACGGTTAGTGCCGAATTAACTACTAGATACTGGAATAAAATTGAAAAAATACGGGCTCTTTTAAAAGTTTAATAAAGAGCCCCATGTAGCAAAGTTTCCGAATTTAAGTAAATCATCACTTACAAACAGAACAGAAGGCTAAGGTTATGACTTGCAATGTTCATTTTTATGACTTCGAGTAAGGGAAGCAGGGATGGTTTCTACGGGGGCTCAGAGGGGCTGAGATTCCCTCGTTAATATTTGTGATCATTTTATTTTAGCGGAGTGAGGCTCAGCCACCCATACATTTTTTTTATTAATCTTGCTTTTCAAAGTGCATTGACCTTGCTCCTAAATTCTGTACTGAATTGTTATGATGAACTTCCTCGCTGCTACATGGTTATTGAGATCTTTATAATTAATGTTTATACTACATCACAATTAGACTAAATAACCATGTCTCCATCCTTAAAAACATGGCCATGACTGCAAATAGGCCACACCCACCCTGTGACACTGCACCTAGAGCCGACTTATTAAAATTTTTAGAAATCACACATGAAGGGAAAACAAAATGATTTAGCTCAAGGCTTCCCACCGTGGTAAGATGGAGCTCCTGGTATCCCAAACGCGAACATGATAGATCCATGGGGCATGCATACATACAATAAATGTACGAATCCAGTAAATTGTGTTGAACATTTCTCATGTCCAAACTGAAATGAATGAACTAGTTGTGCTAGAGATTGTTATACGCTACTTGGGGGCACAGGGTGGGGGTTGAACCTAATTTTGGACGGGGAAAGTGTAATTTTGTTCAAAA
The DNA here is from genome assembly GCA_018155075.1 of Cassiopea andromeda. Lineage (NCBI taxonomy): Eukaryota > Metazoa > Cnidaria > Scyphozoa > Rhizostomeae > Cassiopeidae > Cassiopea > Cassiopea andromeda. The sequence continues at coordinate 59,330 of WIPJ01000444.1, forward strand.
GTTGGGCACACAATCCTGCACATGACTGAAAAATGATAATCATTATTCCAAAGACATGATGAAAACTATTACCATAATTCTGAAGGCAAACAAAATTTTTCAAGATAAGACGCAACCTTGGCTTATCTACAGATTTCAAGTTTTGAGCTGGGCAGTCATTTTGCTCATGCTAAACTTCTTCGTTCCTGTACCCCAAATCAGCAAAGTTATCTCCCAGGCTTAGAACTCAAGATATAAAATGGTTCGGCATTGTTTCCATATTGAAAAAAGTTGACAAATCTTGAAATTTCTAATTCTGGTAAGTGAATATTCACATTGTCCATAGCAAAAAGATAGAAAATCTAATTTATATAGCAAGAATTTGACTTGTATATGGTTCACACAAAGACAATGGTTTCCCTCTCACTTTGCTGTTGACGAGTACAATAACTCAAACACATAAAGGGGCGAAAAATCTTGGAACTAATTAAATACTTAAAATCGAAAATTATTATACGATGAGAGGACCAACTTGGTTCAGTTTAGCCCTGCAAATACTTAAGGACATTACAAATTGAACGGAAAAAGGAATACCTCAAGGTCTTTCAGTGTCTTTTTAAGGACATCCGGGTCTTTGCTCCTTGGTTCAACAGGAGAATCTTTCTCACTTTTGATCCAATCATCAATTGTGCCCATGATTTCATCAAATGCCTGCAGCTTGTCGGCAGATTCATCGACTTTCTTCTTCTTTTTATCAAGCTCCTCTTTCAAATCAGTATGCTTCTCCTTCAAAGCAGCAAGGTCTCGTTTTACGTCATTTGGCACCTCTTTATCTGCAAGAAGCTCATCCAAGTGGTCGAAATTCCATTTGTCATCATCTAATTGTTTCTGCATGGCCTAAAATTACACGGCAAAACTGTTTCAAAAGCTCTTGCAGTTTATAAAATAAAGAATAACTGCTATTTCATTTATCATAAACAAAACATATCAACTAGCGCAATCGCCTGGAAAGAGTTAGAGTTCATATTGTGAATTGTTTGTTTGCACCAGAAAAACGCGAGAGCCAAAGGTGTTTAGGTCTTTGGTGACAGTTTGGATGCTAAAGTACAAATAAAATAGCAAAGATGGACACATAAACAGCACTGGGATTAATTGAGATGGCTAAAAATGACTGGTGTGATTTTCTCAACGAACAGGATTTTTCGGTATCAATCAGTAGACATACTTCAATTTCTTCAGCCTTTTCTTTGATGTTCTCGAAATCATTTGGCATCAATTCCATTGAATCGAGCTTCCTTCCAACATCGCTGCACAACTTAGCATGCATTAAATTGACCTTGACTACTTCTCCAATGGCTTTATTAATGCTGGAATGCTCCTTCAAAGTGTCATCTACATCCTTTTTCAACGCATCATACCTCTCCTGCATGGCTTCCAATTCCTCGTTGATGCTTTCTTTGTCTGTTTCAGCATTTTCAATTAATTCTTCCTTGCTTGATACTATAGACTTGAAATCTTCATCATGGTCTTTCACATCCTTTTGTATATCCTACAATTTAAAGTATAGTAACCAACAGAAGAACAAACCTATTACTGTCAAATGTCACTAGGATGAATCATCTAATTTGATTCATCTAATAAACATATATACGGTAAGTAACGGCATTTTCAACTTTTCGACAAATGCAGAGTATGGAACAACAGAATCTCAATAATATACGGCTAAATTGAGCCATGGAGCATTGGCTATAAAAGTAATCAAGATGTCACAGCTTAACAACTTAGAAAATAACTGGACAAAACCCTGACTAATATTAACCTAATTCGATTGCATTTTCTAAAATATATTCTTTCTTATTAAATCGATTCTTTAAACTAAAATCTGATTTCTAAACCTTAAAAACTCATTCAAAGAAACAATTCCCCATTATCGTGGGAACGATAAAGAAATCAAAACTCTATAATCAAATGTAATAGAAAGTTATTAAAATGAGATGTTCTGGACAGAATGTGTGGAAATGAAACCAGGGGTGACTTCTAGGGGGCTCATGGGCCTCCGCTCCCTTGTTAAAATTTCTGCTCATTTTGGGGGGCTAAGTCCCCCTAGAATTCTTGCATTGGCTTAGCTTTTCAGAATTTATTGGCTTTGCCTCCAAAGTGATATGATCAATTGTGCACTGCTGTATGGTTAATGACGCATCTCTTATTGTGGATTATGCTATATCAGAATTAAACTAAATTATCATGTCTCCATCTTTGAAAATATGGGCGTGCGTGTAGCTGGGCCACACCCATACTATGGGTGTGGTTGTGCTTAGAGCTCCCCTTGCTAAAATTTGTAGAAATCACCACTGCATGAAACCCCACTAATTATCATAACTCACTTTTAAACTCTCGATTGTCTTTTTGAAGGCCTTATTATCATCTTTGTATTCCTTTCCTTTCTTTTCGCTGTCTTTCAACTTCTGTTCAGCAGTTTCCAACCATGTAATAAACTCTGCTACCTTGTCACTGTGAATACGAGACAAATTCTCAACGTCGTTAGTTTTCTTAGCCTTCGCCGTTCCTTCTTCTTTAACACTTTCATAACGATGTTTAATCTTTTCGAAATTCTCAATAACACGCTTCGTTTCTTCCTCTGGCTGTTCCATATCCGCATATTCATTTACCTTCCGTTCTAAATCTTTATATCCTACAGTCAAATCACTAATGTCAGCAACAATCGAGTCACTGTTCGCACGCTGCTTGTGTACTATTTCAAACACGGCAGAAACTGGACGTTGTTGCTCTTGTCGCTTTTCAACATCTTTCAACCTGTCTGAGTAGTTTTCAAATATATCATCAATGGTGCTCTGTCTGGTGAACAAACGCCGTAACTTCTCTCTTCTTTTCTTCAAACGGAACTTAGTGCTATCAACATTCTCCAACATGGGTTCAGACATCCTCCTCACGGTTGACTGTATGTCCGTATCACTGCCATTATTCTCCACCACATTCTCTGCTTTTAGCATAAAATTGTCCACAAGAGGTTTCTCTTTTTCAATGTTACTCAGAAGTACCTTTATAAAAATAATATAAAATTTCAACTCAAGATTAGCAAAAGTACTACTTCAGGACGCAACGTACTAAAATTATAAGGTAATAATACACTGCTGCATTTATTATGATTACCTCAAGATTAATGAGTGCCCGGGGCGCTCCTTAACTTTTCGCCATTTTTGGGGGCGCTCATTGGAGGGAGGTGCTCATTAGAGGGGGGCGCTCATTCACCGACAGAATGCAATAAAGATCTAACAAAAAAGGTGGCAAGAAAAGCTTCCTTAACTGTACCTGAATTTGAGTTAGTTTATAAAATCGATTTTAGGTGTGCAATTAGGGGCCATCATAAATATAAGAAATATAAATACAAGAAGAATTGGACGCCAGTTATCGGAGAGACGTTAATTTGCCTCAAAGATTTTAGATTAGAGGCAGAGTTGTTTGATAAGCATGCTGTTGGTGTTTACAGAACTAAAGACGAGAAAAAGCAACTTGTGGGACATGTACCGATGAAACTTTCAAAGTTATTAGACTATTTTTTAATGGTAAGCAATGAAAACAAGCTTACTGTAACCGTATCCGGAAAAAGAAAACGCGAAGTTGGCCTAACTGTACCTGGAACATATCAAGCAATGACGAACGATTTTCGACAAGCGAAAATATTTAACGATGAACTTGAGAAAATATCATTGAGATACATACATTTTTAGATTAACTTCGAAAAGAAATCTTTACAGAAATAACCACATTTTATGACATAAATAATGAAGTTTTTCTACCTAATGCATGATTTATGATTTTGAGGGGGGCGCTAATTGGAGGGGGCGCTCAGTAGAGGGGGGCGCTCATTAGAGGAAATACGGTAATTTCAATAATAACAATAGACAATAATAACAATAATCATGATAAAATAATTTTGAATTTTCATGCATCTGTGAGTTGGTTCTTCTGTTGCTACACTGATGAATGGGTGCGTTCACTGAGGAATGCGCAATAACATACAATGCAGCACACGTTACAGTACCTCGACTTCATTGAGCTGTTTTTCTAGATGTTCTGGTTCGTCGTCAACAATACTTGTCTTGTCAACTTCCCCTTGAATTGCGGCAGCCCATGACTCTACTTTACTGGATTCAGTTAACAACTCCTTGAGATCAATGACCTGTGATTCTACAACTTCTTTTCTCTTCTCATAGATGTTCTTAAGTTCATCAAGGTGCTTCTTTCTATCTCTTACAGAGGACTGGACCACATTGCCTTCGATACCATACTCCTCGAGATCCTCGTCGATGGAGGATGCTAGTTCCTTAACAGCATTCAGTTTTTCATATGTCTTCTCTACACTTTGTAGCAATTTTTCAATATCTTTCCCAGCTTTTTCTCCTTCCTCCAGGTCTATTCCAAATGGTCTAAATACCTCTGCAGATGATTCGTAACGAATGATATCATTGTCAACAGGGCGAGTGAGCGCAGAGAGGTCTGAGAACTTCTTATGCAAATCCGTCACCTTGAATAAAAGACAGAATAACATAGTAACAATCCACATCATAAACGTCATCTCTCCCATAGCGTTTCAAAATGAAGGCAAAGGGTTGTGGTAAATGAAAAAGAAAGGAAAAAGGAAAAAGGCAAATGCGAAAACAGAAAGATTAAGAAAGAAATGGTAAACGGAACTGTTCAGAATTACTAAAAATATAAATCTGCTAATAATATTAAGCGAATCTTTCCAAACAGAACCAAGGATGACAAAAACTTATTGATCTTTCTGGAATTTCATAAATACGCCTATCCATCTTAAACAATAATTAAGCTGAAGGGAACAAAGCCTAGCTAGATAATAATACGTACCTGTTTTTCTTTTTCTGTGTAGCGTTTATCCAGTTGCTTGTATCTGTTTACGATATCATCAACTTTCTCCTCAATAATTGGCTTATCATCAACCTTTTCCAGTTTTGAAGTGGTTTCATTCAATTCATTCTTCTGATTCTGCAAACCCGTCGTTAGTGCCTTCAACTTCTCAATGTCATCAATTAGAACCTACAAAGAACTTGGCCATGAAAAAACTGCAGTGACAACAACCAATGAACTCATCTACGGCAACCAAAGGCGATAGTTGTTGGAACCGTGGACAAATTCATTCATAAAATCAATGTAAAATGTTAAAATGTTGCTTCGAATGCGCTAGTAGTTATTTTGTGCTGTCTTCAGTCCAAAGATTGATATGAATGACTTTTAAGTGTGCACAAGAAAACATTTCGTGACAACATATATAGCAAACACACTCAATTTACGGTACATCTATTTGGGCAGAAGCTATCAATCACTAAAATATTGAAAACATTATTCCCAAACGTCATCAACAAATAAAATTTATTTTCACCTTAATTTTAAGCTTCTGCTCTTCACATTTTGCTTCATCTCTAGGGACGTGTCGCAGCAAAGATAGATTCTCTTCTGATCTTTCAAGAATTGGTTCAATAGTTTTAGCAGTTTCATCAATGGCCTTAACAACCGGTTTCAATGTTTGAATTTCACTTCTTCTCACTTTCAACAACTCTTCAATGCTTTCTTTCCTGCTAGTTAACTCCTTTATTTTGTCTTCAATGTCATCCTTTTCCTTATTCTGGGCTGAACTTGCCCTTTTCCTTCCTTCACTTACAATCCTTTTATAAAGTGGATCAAGCTGTGAAAACTCCTTCTCAATGGATGAAACTTGATCAAGCTGCTCCTTGAGAGCATCTGGTTTTGCTGATAGAGGTTTTAGCGCTACTTTCCTGGTATCAATTTCAGAGAGCTGCTCTGACAACTCCTTGTATAGTTCATCAAAATCCAAAGATCTTGCATATGTGATTGACAACTTATCTTGTTTGTCTATTACTTTCTCTGCAAGGTCGCTCACTGGTTCAAAAGTTTCCTTAACTTTGCTTCTAATAGCTTCGGACACAATATTGTGGCCGTCCACTGTGTCATCATTCTGGCTGATTAGCCAATCTGCTGAGTCTTGAATGGATGCCAGTTTGGGTCGCATACTTTCCAAAGATCCTTCCAGTTCCTGAAGAGATAAAGAAATTGAAGCAGCACATCAATGTCTATTTACTGGAACATAAAAAAGAAAAACATCACAGGTTACAAAAAAATATCCTTGGCCTACTAACAGAGTTCATTACTGAGACATCACAAAACTTTTTGACTATTTTGATTTTAGCTTTAATTGCTGAAAAAGTACTTTGAAATAGCCATAATTGACAAACTTCAGCTTGACACAAAAAATAATGATCAAGATATAGGCAATCGAATGCTGATGTGGCTCCTATCAAATCACTGTATTTTGTGTCTGGTTCCAGACCTTTGGAACCAGGAGAGAAATACAGAGGTTTGCATGGCAAATGTTTTGTCTTCGAATGGCCGGATTTCAGCCCATTTAAACAATATTCAACTAAAATTGTCAGCACATGCTTAATTCGAGGTGTGCTTTCACGCAATGTCGTCAAAATATGAAAATTTTGAAAAATATTTTTATGACGTCATCGCCAATTAACTGGCTGCTGCTACTATTGTATCAATTTACCTTAGCAGCCATCACTTGTGTCTTTATTTTCTGAGGTTCTGATTCCACATCTTGAATCAAACAGAATTTCACAACGTTTTCTTTGTTCAATCCATCAACTTCTTCGATCTTGCCCAATAACTGCTTTTGAACTTGTGACTTCTTCTGTTCTTCTACCTTCAACATCAGCAAATCTTTCTTTGCATCTTCCAGTTTTTCTGTACATTCATGCATACCTGATTCTACAGTGCCAGCATCCTGTGAGAGCAAGTCAAAATCCCATTCCGGCTCTGATGAATCTTTGCCAATTTCTACTTCATCCAGCATCTCTTCCATTGCCTACAATGTCAATTTCAAGAAAAGATGAACCAAAAAGTACCAAACTACAGGAAAAGCTTTGTACAACGTGAATGCACTAATTATAACATTATATAGTAACAGAAGAAGTGTGCGTGCGTGAGAGATAAACGGCAATCTAAAACGTGCCTAATAGTAAACAATGAATGGAAGCTATGACGATCTGCAGAATGACCAGCACCATTCCAATTCACACAACACAGAAGGGATCAATAAACTGAAAAAGGGCACTGCATCATCCGTGATTTGTGTGGGTGCGCTTAACAATGAATGGAAGCTACAAACATCTGCAGAAGAACCAGACCCATTCCAACTCACGCAACAAAGAAGGGATCTATGAGCAAAAGACTAAAGAAAGGGCAACAACGAGAATAAAAATCGAAGGCATAAATTAACATGAATATCTATTTAAAGTTGAGGATAATCCCACTGTGCATCACGGTGGAAGATGAAATTCCGCTAAAAAACAAAATTACAGAATTGAAGGAATTTGTGTCACCTGAACGACAAGCATGAAAAACAAGCCAAAATTACCTGTATACGCTCAATGTTTTGCTCAGTTTCCTCGATATCAATACCAACTGGATGTTTCATTATTTTCGCTTCCTCAATCTGACCCAAAATGCTCAAACTTTCATCAATTTTATCTGAATAGGCTCGGTATGCTTTCCTTCCAGCGTTTGATTTCGTAACTAAGTCTTCAACATCTTCATTCAACGCTTTAAATCGCCTCTTCAAATCATCACTGTCTTTCTCAATTTCGTACCTGTTTGAAAGTGCGTCTGGGTATTTCTCAATCACTGCTATTAGTCTGTCGTACCCATCATTCAGATCTTCCAGTTTATCTTTACTATTCTCAATGTCAGCTTGAGTTTTCTAAAAAGGAATAAATCTGCTAAGAACATGCACTACTGAGTGAACTCTCCTACCATCTTAACAGTAGTATGTAAAAGGTCTACTGCAAATAATTTACGAAATAGTGTATAATTTATATAACAGAAAGCTTCAAAATAGCATGAAAAGGTTGTCATATTTCGCAATAACGAGAAGAGAGGGTCAAATTCTGCAAATGAAGCAAAATTATGTGGTCCAGATGAAGGAAACCAGACAACAAAACAACTCACAGGCCAGTGAGCACAGATTTTATTTAAAGGAATCAAAATCTCATCTTAAGCATCACTTTGCAAAACTTAGGCCATACCTTTATTTCACTATTGAGCTCTTTGCTTGTGATATCATCAACTTGTGCAAGATCTTCCAATTTGTCTTCAGAGTCTTTCAGCCAATGTGCAAGACGATCCTTTTTCTCGTGATATTCCACAAAAATGGGCGCTAGCTCTTCTATAAAACTCTCTTGTTTGTTTACAGCTTCCTCGATTGCCTCCCATCTACCACAAATGTCATTCAATTGTACATCTAGAGCTTCATCTTCCTGATCTTTAGCTTTGCTCTTTTTCTCTTTGATAGCATTCACCGTTTGCTCGTACACTGGTTTCAATGCTCTCGTCTCCTTTGAGTTTGCCTTCAAAATGAGAAAGTCATTGAGAATATGAAATCAGATTATTATATCTAACTACCTAACCTTCAAGTAAAGTAATAGACTAAACTTCAAGTAATAGTTAACCAATACTAAAACATACAAGACTGCCTGATAAACAAACTTAAAAAGGTTAAATAAAAGCAATGACGGTTATAGAGATCAGTCCTACTCTAAATGAGAAAGGGTAAACAATTAGAAGGAGCTCCAGCCAGTACCAGTGGTGAAAACAAAAGAATTTCACCTTTTGAGATTGGGACTGTTGGGTAATATCCTTGAAGCTAACTGGGAACTCCTGTTGCTGTTGCAGTTTGAGCTCCAGTGGTGCTAGCAGTTCAACAAAATTCTTGTAAGCATCATCTCTTCCTTCTTCATCGACAACTAATCGTTGAAGTCTGCTCTTCTTTTCTCTAAGAGACTCTTCCACATCATCCAGAGCAGTTGTGGCCTTTTTGACATCTTCTTTTAAGTCTCGCTTTAAAGAATTGTCTTTTGAAATTCTCAGCAGCCAATTCTTCTCTTCATCAGCACATGCAACCCTAGATCGCTTGATTTTGAGCTCATCAAGTATGTCCTACGAGAAGAGTAGGATTTGCCTAGGCATCATATACAAATTGGAAATTATGTGGTCATGAGATACACGCTAATACATCTGGAGGCATAACGCAAAGATGCATACATGCATAGACAGTACATTCATGAATACAGCACTACATACAGTTCAAAATAAATCAGAAGTACAGCAAAAAATACATTAATAAAAATATACGCTCTCATATTAAAACAACCGCATGCTTCAACCCAAAGAAGGAAAACTCACGTCAATTTTCATAATTTCCGTTCCTGCAGTCGCTTTGTTTTTCAGATCTATCTTGGCGGCCTCTTTTGCTTGCTTGTCACACCATTCTTCAGTTTCATTCACTGTTTCCTTAAATTGACTAAGAACCCTATGGAATCCTCTAACCAGTTTCTCATGGAACTGCAGTCTATCTCTCCTCTTTGAAAATTCAGAATTCACTTCACTTGTCTCGTTTTCTATCTCTTTTGTAGTAATGCCTCTCAATCTTAACAATTTTTGCAAATCGCCACTGACATTGTTGAAGTCGATGTACAAATCATTGCAATCTTCAAACTTATCAAGAAGAGCCTAAGAAAGCGCCATCAACACATCAGATACGGCTTTCCTTACAACCACAAACACGAAGTTCAATGTTGCAAGAAAGTATGAGAATAAGTACATGACAGAAAGATACACTTGGTTCTTTGGTATGACAGAAAAACCCATTATGTCTACATAAAAATAATACATTCACGGTAGACTTTGAGAGAACTGATGACTTGACCATTTCTAATATGATAAATTATCCAAAAATAATTTATCAAGCAATATACTTGCTGAAAAAATTTAACCTTTGAAAACTTTAGGAGAAATTTAGAAGGAAAGTAAAATATTCCCGAAATTTTTAAGGCTTTTAAGAATTTTAAAAATAGTTCTTTTTTCTGTGATATTTCATGATATGTTAGGAGGTGTAGGAATCCTGTTTATATCCATAAATTAAATCTAGAAAAACATGTAGTATTAACGTAAAATATATCTACAAAATTTATTAATTACTTGCTTACTTCTGTCAAATAGCAAAAATTCAATTTGGCTTACATAACAGACTATACCATAGCTGTGGATGTACACCTCAACTTCTCTGTTTTCAAGATCAAAATATTTATGATAATATTGTACTACCTCACAGAGGGAAGTAACTCACAACAGCTCTAGCTTAACATGCGTCCAAAAATTTTACATGCAAACCTAAGAGGATGCTGCTTTTCAACAAGCTCCCTCGCAGTAGAGTTAAACAATTTTCACTTTTACTTATAGCATGAGTGACGAATTGAGTCAACTTCTGGCTCTTATACGATAAAATAGACCTCTCTAAGGACTACTTAAATGTTGAGCTTTTAGCAACATATATAAACGCTTTCCAACAAACGTAAAATAGCTTCAGAACTCTTACCTCTACTCTCTTCACATGTTTTGACGTCGTTTTGGTGTTCGCTCCAATATTAAGAATGTCTTTCAATGAGTCATCGATTTGCTTTGGAACACCATTGTGCAGCTTTTCACGAAGTTCACAATATTTCTTTTGTAACTGAACATACTGTTCTGTGGAATTATCCTGATCCTTACGCTTTTGTTTCAATGTCTCCCATCTTTGCTTGTATTTTTCCACCCGAGCTACCTCTTCTGGCAAGTCACTCACGTCCTCAATCTTCTCAGCAACCTTTTTCAGTTCATCAAATGCTGAAACCATTTCTTTGTATGCTGGCTCTTGGGATTCAATGTCCTTTGTCAATGACTGTTAAGGAAAACAAAAAATTTTTCAACAGAATGCAAATGTGCAAGGGATATGGAGTGACCTCAAATATAACCATAAACATTGAAACATTTAATGTGTGTTTAAAAAACTAATATTCGCAAAACTTGCAAGAAATTGTGCATTCACATTATGCCGTATAAGAAAATGCTTGCAAACAAAAGCTAAACGGCGTAAAAAGTAAAACAAATCTTTAAATGCAATAACCGGCTATTACACTAGGAAGCTCTGCATGGGTACTGTAAAAAACTCAAGGAACACTAATGAAATTTAATTCAATCAAACTAACAGCATTGAAACAGAGCATGTGCAAAGGAAGTGCTTACCATGGTACAGAAGGAACAATAAGAGGCAGATTCTCTGGAGGCATTATCATATGAGTAAATACACAATCAAAAGAAACCAAAGATGACGATTTTGAAATTAAATACGCGCGTAATGAAAATCAAGGATAGCTCCTGTAGACACAATAGATACTTCACAAGATATAACTTTCATTTGCGACTTACTTTACTGTCCTTCAAGATACCCTCAGTATCACGGTAGTCAATAGCTTTCAAATCAAGCTCGTTTGATCTCCTTTCAAGTTCTTTTAGGACTGATGCAAATGTACCTTCTTTTTGGTTAAATTTCTTAGCTGGCTTCATTAGCTTGTCAATACTCTTTTGCCTGCTTTCTGTTTGCTTGGAAATATTTTGCCAAGTTTTAGAAGAATCATCGACTTCTTCTTGAAGTGAACTTGCCTCTCCTTCTTTTAATTTTCCTTCAACCTTCTTCTTCGTGAGCTCAATGAACTTCTCGTGTACTGGCTTAACTGTAGACAGCTCTGACTGCAAGACCTCAAATGCGAAAGAGAAGTTTTTACCCTTTCTGAAATCTACTATTGAGGAGCAGGAAGAAAAAAACGTAAAATAAGATATGCATCATGGTACTATAGGGTCATTCCATGTGAAAACAGCCACCCAAAACATGAAATGTAACCATAAAATTTAGAATTGGCTGAAAAATTGCTACAACATTAAACATTATGAAGCTAATGACTTCTGAAAATTTCAAATCAAAATTCTAACAGGTTGCTGAGAAATTGAAATTCAAGGATATTTTGCAAATTGTGGTCAATTACATCATTAAAGTAGCTCTACATAGCTTGGTATACAATGCGAAGGGGTAATGGGGGCCGTTGCCCCTATTGCCCCAGTGCAAGGGGCAAAAGAAGCAAGAAGGCCCGCTCGTCAATTTTGTTTCAAAAACATTTGAGCAGGGGAATACTATAAACTACAGAGCATCATGACATCGAATTTGGCAAGGTTTATTTCACAATGTTTACTTCAGGTGCTTCGAAATTAACAGCTTTTACATAAAATAGCAATACCGTAAATCCTCGAATAAGCCCCACTCGAATAAGCCCGCACCCTAGAGTTACCCCCTGTTTGGTTGGTCTAAAAGTACTATATATTTATGATATCCAAAAGATTTGCAATTTTTATCCAATCTGTCCTTGATGTGTATAGTCTTAGCTCTTTCGACATCCGCCCTCAAGATGTCTAATCCCCCTCCCAGTACACTTAATCAAAATGACCAATTGAGACAATGGAATTCTAACTCTATGACAGGTAACATGTCTCAAGTGGTTGTTTTGACTAAGTGTGAGATAAACTTTGGCAAATGCACTATTATAATACTTTCTACCTTAAACTATTCCCTGGTCAAAGGTTTTTGACAAATATACAATTGGCGAAAAGGGCCTTATTGTTTGTTTTTTCCCCTTGCTGTTTGCTTTGTCCCCTTGTACTGGGACAAGATGGACAGCTGCTCCCGCTGCTATACAACCATTTTATAATGATGTAATTGACCAAAATTGAAAAAATAATCAGAAAAAATCTTTTGTTTCATGATTTATTGGGTTCGATATTGCATATTTTGGAATTACTTTTAACTGCTTATTACTTTTAACTGAAAAAGAGTACCATGTCAATGTTTGGCTAGATTTAGCATTCTATTACTGCATCTATTACCATAGGAAAAACCAGTTGGATTAGATTTTTTTAAAACAAAGGTAGTGAGTTTCAAGAATGGTTCTTATTGCCGTTGGAAACAAGCCCAAATTTTGGTGGGCATTCTTGGAGAAATGTTAATTACCAATTAGCACTTCAAATGATTTTGTCACTGATAAATTTAAATTCCTCATAACAGAAAATACCAGGGTGCCAAATATTGTTATAAATTAGATAGAGTTGCTACTAACTACCAAATTACAAAGCTGCAAACTTATTTTTATAAATCAAATATGGCGGCATGCCAATAAAATTGTAAAATATAATTGAATTTCAATTTGCAATATCTCAGCAACCTGTTGGAATGTTGATTTGAAATTTTCAGATTTAATTCATCTCATAAATCTTAATGTTGTAGCAACTTTTCAGCCAATTCTAAATTTTATGGTTACATGGCCTGGTTGAATTGGCATGGAATGACGCAATAATTTATGCAAAATTACCTTCTCCTCCTCATCATCTTTCTTCAATTTTTCATATACTACACTGATTGGTAGTTTCTTGCGCAGCAACTTTTCAATGTCTTTCATACGGTACTCGTACAATTCTGATATTGAATCGCTATTTTGTTTTGACAGTAAAGCGGTTTCAAGGCCTTTGCGTCGTTCACTGAGCACATGGGATATTTCTGTCAATGGCTTCTCAATGTTGGACAGCCTTGCCTTCACATTTGAAATGAATTGTGGGCTATCTTTATTCTTCACCATCAACCAATTAGCAACCTCCGTGGCTGAGTCAAACTTTTCACGCTGTTTGTCTGCATCATTCTCTGTCGCCTGTGACAACAAAAATAATTCGGACGAAAGTTCAAAGGATATGACCACCCACAATCTTAATCACTCTATTGATGAAGTTATACTCTAGAACATGACAATTTCACGAAAGACTTGAAATTATATACAAAGTAGTATGACATGAAAGGTTAAGGTAAATAAAATTGTTTAAAGGCATACGGGCACGCAGTAGTCAATTTTTTTCCAAATTCGTGAGGGAAATCTCAATGAAAAGCACGATATATGTGATAAGTGAGTGAAAAACAGCAACTTCAAAAGTATTTGCAGTGCCAGCAGTCCATTGCGTTATTTCAATTCTGACGAGAGTCTACTGAGCAAGAAGTATAGACTCATAAAAAAATAATTCCTCCACGTAATACTGCCCATCCTGGCATAAATCGAGGGGCAATTCACTGATTATAATCTCGTACGCTTTTTAGAATAATCGCAAAATAATCTTTAATCTCTAATCTCAAAATTTTCAACCACGTGATGCAGATGAAGATGTTTCATTCAGACCATTCACTTGCGGCTACGTCGCTGCAAAAAATTATGTTGCAACTATTGACGAACGCATGATTAGAAACAGTGAAAACCATTCATTTTGTATCCCGGTTAAGGAAATTGAAGCAGTCCTTCAACGTTGGCGTTCGCTGATGTCGTTCTATGTCATTTGAGTATTCAATAAAAAACGTGATTTTACGTGATTATCAAGAACGATAAGCATTGGCACCATATTCAGGGTGTCCTAAAAACTTTTTCATTTTCCCTGGATTAATTAAATCGAGAAAACAGCATATGCAATTTTTCATCGAATGTTATCTGAGTCAACTTCTGAGGATATGTCAAATCAACTGTTAGCAAACCAGTGTCATTAAAATTTTTAGCTGAATGAGAATGATTCATTTTAACTATGAGGATGAATGAATGAGAGACAGGTTGGGGGCTAAGGGATTGCACAGCTTTTTTCAAAATCCAAATTTTTGTTGTCGAAATAATCAAGATGCATGACACTCTATACTTTATGGTCAACACAGTGACAAAATGAGAATAATCCCAACATAATCTCAAAATAATCTCAAACTAATCTTGAAATAATCTTTCAATCACAAAATAATCCCATGAGATTAACAATCTCGTACACTTTTTTGGTAGTGCTTTGCCCCTCGGCATAAATTATGGATTGTATCTAATAGAAGAACATTTGACATAGTCCCTAAAGGGTACCTTTAGACGATCAAGCCGTTTGTTGATTGCATTTACGTCATCTGGTTCTTTTCCATCTTTTGATTCAGTTACGACTACACTTGCTGATGTCACATTCACCCATCTTTCTAATTCATCCACTGCTGAGGTGTACTTCACCAGTTGTCTAAAGTTGTTCTCTGCATTACTTCTCTTTTCCATAACTTTGAATTTCAAATCTCTCCATCTATTTGAGGCATCTCCTACCTTCTTCTTGACCGATGCCAGTTCTCCACTTTGCTCATCCATAACTTTCTTTCCAGCCTCAATAGCATCCAAAACTTTAGATTCCTGATTTTCCATCTCTGACACAGATGTCTGTGGCGGAAAATAAAGGTTTGAAGTAAAAAAACAACTAGTAAACAGTCTAGTAAATGAGAATGAAGGCATGAAAATTGAAAAGAGATGATACTCAGCAAAAGATAAAAATTAATAATTCGAGAACAAGACGAAAATTCTAATGCAAAGGAGACACGGTGAGCCCATATCAGTCTTAAATTTAATTCCTATGCACAGATGCAGTTAAGAAACTCCAAAGAAACTGTTTAAAATATTCTATGCAGACGAAAGCAGCCGGCCTTTTCCGAAATGGTTGTCTGCCCTAAACCAAGTAGACCTACATATACACTACATTTGGACAAAAAGTAAATAGCATAGTGCTGGCATGTGATCCTTGCACCACAATGAAAAATTTGGAATTCCGAAAATTCAACAATTACATTAAGTTGATTGACTTGGTCTTCCATTTCAAGAAGATCCCAGCTAAATGGAGCATCTTCATCCAATTTTCTCTCAGTCTCAACAATGAATTCCTCTACTGGTTGCAAGCGATTTTCGAACTCTTCGAAAGCTTTATGTGTGTTGCCAATTCGTTTTGTGGCTTCCTGAACATTTAGGCGCAGTTTTTCCCATCTATCGACAAAATCTTGCTTGTCACTACGCACTTGTGGAATATCAGCAACAATTTTATGTTCATCACACAACTTAAGCAGTTCATCTGCACTCGCCATAACAGATTCTTTGACTGGAGAATGTTCAATAATATCATCCTGCAAGTTCTGGAAGGGAAAAGATAATTTGATTTTTCTTTCAATAAGGTACTATATAAATAACTACCTTTAGTTTAAAGGGGGCCTGCAAAGGCAAAACAAGTCTTGCTTACTTTAAAGATGTTTATTTTGATGATGTGAAAAAATATATTTATTACAACGCATGGTTAAGTTTTTATTGAGGTCTGAATTCCGCGAATCGCGACACACGGGCACATTTTCTTCCATTGTAATGACGTTACCTCTGACATCAGCGATAGACATTGAAACTGCTGAGGACAACGGGCCTAGCTGAAACTGCTGTCTGAAACAGCCAGTTTCTCAGAGTATAATTGCAGTGATAAGAGCAGGAAGAGCTCAAAAATAGAAGAAAATAGACAAAGAAAAACCAATTTTTCACAACTTCCCATAAAACCCGATAACAAACAGCTTGGAGTGTATCCTGTAAGATACAGGGCATATGCGACAAAAACAAGGAAAATTCTGTCTCCCTCAAATGTAAATACAATTTTCCACTACAATCTGTCATTCTCAACTAGAAAATTGGATGATTTACGGTGTTTTTCTTATGGTGTTCCCAGAGAGACACATCATATAATGTAAATATGTGGCACTTAGGCCAGTGGTGATTTCTAACAACTTTAACAAGGGGGCTCTAGACACAACCACGCCCATATTTTGGGTGTGGCCAAGTTACAACCACGCCTATATTTGCAAATATGAAAACATGATAATTTAGTTTAATACTGATATAGTATAATCAACAATAAGAGATGCGTCAATAACCATACAGCAGTGCACAATTGATCATAACAATTTGGAAACAAAGCCAATAAACTCTGAAAAGCTAAGTCAATGCAAGAATTCTAGGGGGGCTGATCCCCCCAAAATGAGCAGAAATTTTAAAAAGGGGGCTCCGCCCCCCGGAGCTCCGCCCCCCGGAGCTCCCCTAGCAATCACCACTGACTTAGGCCATACAGTGATAAAACGTACATACGATACAGGGCATAACGAAGAAAAGTAAGAAACGCGTGTCTTCGTGTGAAGTACAGGACTTCTCCCAGCGAAGTCGACCATTCTTCGTGAGAAAAGTCGATAATTTTCACTATTTCTTTTTATGGTGTTCCTAAAGAGACACGCCACGCAGATAAGGACACTTTGGCCATATAGTAATATAGAGTATATAGGATAGAGGGTATATGGGAGAAAACTGGAAAACTCGTGTCTTGTTGGCAGATACAATATATTTCTCACCGAAATCGGCTATTTCGCTTTTATCAAGTTGATAATTTCCAATATTTCTCTTACGGCGTTCCTAAAGACACAAACCATGCAAATGGGGGCAAGTGCCGGACATTAGGGAAAATCGGATCTCCTTCACAAACACGTCCAATTTCCTAATGCAATCGATCATTTTAAGCTGAAAAAGTCGATAAATTTCAGTATTTCTGTTATTGCTAGCTGCATCACTTGGTCTCCCAGGGTAATCGAAGTTCCATGTTCATCTCTGACGTAACAGTACCCTGCAGACATTGGCGCGGGCGGTCCCGTCCTCTCACCAAAATGGCTGCCATATGGCAAAAATTTGTAGTTTTGAGCGCTCCTAGCACGTAAACGCATTCGCAAATTAAAATTTTAAGCTGATTTTCAGGATTTCACACAAACCTTAATCGGATTACCAAAACTTGTTTTACCTTTGCAGGTCCCCTTTAAGTATGAAGAATTGAAGGTCTTATAGAGAAAATAAGGTGAACTGTTTAACTATAGCAAGGTTCTTGATTAAATCAATACTACAATGTCTTTTATCTATCAAGCAACATGTAGCTGAACCAAAACATATTTATTTATCATTTAAAGCAGTTTGAAGCAAGATTGTTTTAAATTAAAGATTTTCAAAGGCAATTTTGAAGTTCAACGGAATCCTCTCTCTTCTACATTTGCCAATATGCTGGTAGAACAAAGAGTGAAAAGTACGGCCTAAATGCGAAAGCGTATGGACCTACCTTTATTTCGATACTGGCATCTTCAATCTCATCCTGTTTTGACATTGGTCGCTTATCTAGTTGTTTCACTCTCTCTTCTGCATTTTCCAACCATGGAGCGAATTTCATTGCACCATAATGGCATTTTTCTTCAGTAGGTAGTACTGATGTTATCTGACTGTTGTATTTTGCCACAGTGCCCCATATAACTTTCCAGCGACGTTCCAGTTCAGGAAACTTTTCCAGAGCGCCTGCATCTTCAGGGTTAATAGTGTCTAACTCTCTCTCAACTCCCTCCTTTCGTTGTAAAATACTGTCGTATACTTTTTTGGCATTTTGAACCTCTCTAAAAATAGGTCTAAATTCTTCATTCTGTCCTCTAGCTGTTGAGTAGATCGCTGAAATGGGCTTCAGTTTCCACGCTGTGTCTTCCATTTTTCTCAGTTTAACATCAAAATCATCCACAACTTCTGAAAAATTCTTCTGTTGCATCAAGTTCTTCTCCAATTCGGATTTCAAGAAGCCAAGCTTACGTGACAGCTCATCTGCAGGTCGAGATAGCTCTGCTATTCTTGATGTCACTTCCTCTATCACAACTGGATCCTGGTGGCTTTTTTCAATCAGCCAATCACCTACATCATAGCCATTTTGGTTTTTCATTCTGCACTTCTCCACTTCCATCATTGCATCCTAAAATTTAGCAATCAAAGATGGTGCAGGTTAGGATGGTATGTGCATTACTAAAAACATCAGTGGTTCAGGTGTCAAACAAAGAACTTCTTAATGAATTTCCCGCGAATTACGACAGTGAGTTCATATTAAGCATGCCTATATATCAGTGACATCATCTTAAGGTTATACATTTCATAGACATTCTGGAAGTTTGTCATAATCCCTCAAGCTTAAATTGTCAGGGGGTGGGCACTCCCATTCACCTATCTAGCATTCAACAGCAACCTTACTATTTTTAAAAATACAGGGCGATATACCATCATTAACAACACAAAGATGAGAGCATCTGTACATACAGCATTCATTTCAACTCTCCTTTCAATACATTTTGGTGAGGAAACGTCCTAAGGCCTACTGTAAAGGTATAATAGAAATTGTGAGTACAGAGAAAGAAAGGTTCAAGTCTGTTGACGACAGATTGGAAGTTAGCTTTAATAATTCTGGAAAGGAGAGGGAGAAAACAGCATTCCATAGATTTTAGGCTTTTGGGATGATTGATGACGAGTGGGATAGTTCGTAGAATAGGTAGTGAATATTGGAAGAGGCATGAGTAATTAGGTTCAAGTTTGTTGTGATACATTCCAGAGGATCTGGTATAATACTTCAGATATAATATGACAGGGGTGCCCAGCGAGCGGCTCGCCAGCCGTATGCGGTTTTTTGGCTGATTTCATGCGGCTATTACACTCATATTGAAGCGTCTGTTTCTAACATATGTTTACTTCACTTGAGCTCAATAAGATATTTTTGTGTGAGAAGAAAATATGGGAGGCGTGCGCAATGATTTTTGAGTGGCTCTTTGCAGTATCACATTAAAGAATGTGGGCCTTAGCTTCTAACTGGCTGGCCACCCTTGTCATAGGAGCAACGTCAATGTAAGTGTCCAAAAAAAGATGGAAAGATCGGCAACCAGGCGTTGTGATGTTGATTAAAGAAAGGAGAGATTGGAGAGGCTTGGATTCTTGACGAGGAAGGACTTGGGTGGAACATTGTCGAGATGACAGAGAATATTTATTTCTAGATTGAGATGTAGGGTGTACTTCATACAAGAAAAAGGATTTCAATGAATGTGTTGAGAAAACTGAAGGGGAGCAGCTAAAAATATCGTACTAATCTTTCGCCGCTAGTAATAGATATAGATATTTCTATCAATATGCAAATTGACACAAAAGCAGTACCTCAATTTCTTGAATACTGGCTTCAATTTTCGCGGGGTCTCTAGGAACACCTTTGCTAAATTTTGGCTCAATCTTCTCAGATACCCCCGAAATGGATTTCCGCGATTCTTTTATTACCTTGTTGAACTGATTAGCCTTTTCTGCTACTTGGTCTATTTCAGACAACTTTTCCGTCAATTTTGCGCGTGCATTACGATATCTTTCATTCACAGCAGATCGCCTTTCCATAATTTCTTCATCATCACTTCCATATTGATCAAGAAGTCGGTGCAGATCATCGGCAGCTTTTGAAAATGCTTTCAAATCATTTTCTTTACCTTCGACTCTCGAAATAAATGCCTAACGCAGGAAGATGTCATTTAAATACAACGATACGCTTAAGTATTCGGAGGAGAAAGGAGGAAAGTAAAATTTAATTGGAACTAATAAAATTCATAATAATGATAGCTTTTGAAAAAGTTCGCTGCATAGCAAACACGATAAAATTTAAAGAAAAACCCCTGTGACATCATAGTACATATTTTTTCACAACAAAAACATTTCCAAAACAGGCTTGAAGGGACTTTCTAATACACATTCAAAGCTTCCCCCAGCAATACGACTATTCCCAAATAATTTGCTTTACGCTCTGAAAACTAAGACTTTAAACTCCGATGTACATGTACAACCAATCTACTATATCCTGTGGATTGTAAGTAAGCTGTCTAATTTTAGAACATACTGGAAGAACTTAAAAGATTCTCATATTTCCAATATCAAAATCATAGTAAAAAAATACCAAACTATACTTCAATGGTCCATATGGGGAAGTTAGCATGCAATCTTGCAAATTATGAATGGAAAGCTGATATGATCTCTTATTGAGTTGTAGAAAAATCTAATATGGACTTCTTGCCAGCAGAGAGATCCATACTAACTGGACCACTCAACCATACAAACGGATCTCACTGGACAAAATAGCTCAAAATAAAATAACAGCATTTACTACATCCCTCTGAATTCCTTCCAATGCTTTAACTAAAACAGGCTAGACCTTAAAAATAACTCATCTAAAAATGCCAATTTGATCATTTTCATAAACAAGCGCGAGCAAACAGGTTCCGCAAAGTATACCATGTCTCATTTTTGAATATTCAAAAGAAGTCCATGACCCTGTTATGACTCATATGGCCAAAACAACAACATCAAAAACAACAGCAACAATAACAAAAGGGCACTACCAATACAGTACTGTCTTGAACGGGATGTGCAACTTCTGAGAACTTTGGAAGAAGAAGGCTGTGTTACTTTGGAAAAAAATTCATAATAAATCTTAAAAATCTAAGCTCAGAAACCCACACCAAATCACGCATTGCATCACGCCACACTTTGATACAATTAAACCTAATTCAAAACTGTTCAGTATTGCACACACCGTAATTAAAACTACACTTCACACTCCATTTTACATTATTCACATTACCCCCTAAATACCGTCACACATACGACACAAGCCGAATCTAGAAAAACTATTACTAAAACACAACGAGACTATAAGGACAACGGAAGAGATTAAATGAACGAAATTCTATGATGCAACCATCAGTTTTCCTTAAGAGTTTGGAGGGGGCATTGCTAAAACTCTACCAAAATTGCCTAACAGACTTATTGAGAAGGAATCCAGAGGGATAATGCTACTGCTCACCTAAAGGGGGATGCGGAAAGAGCTCCCTAGAAACGTTGTACCGCCACACAGGATACAGGCAATGAACTCAGGAAAGAAAAGAATTTCTCATCCTTGTACAGAATTATCATATTTCGTGTACTTTCTGTCGAGTACAAATTGGGAATCATCTAGTTTCTCATATAGTCTACTACAAACTTCAAACCCAAAACTTTTCGACCTTCAAACCAAAATATGAAAATATTTCGAAGTGAAAAGGAAGATTCAGGCGTCGAAATGAGGCCATGATCATAGGGCTCTTGCTTGCAAGGCAAATTTCTCTCTTTTCGAATATGAACGTCACGATAAATGGCTACAGTGAACTAAAAATTATTGCAGTATAGTACACTGAAGGTGAAAGATTTTAAACTTGCAAAACAAATCCCATACAAATATAATCAAATGCACCCGAGCCTTTTCCATAACAAATTTCCTGGCTCAAACATTGCTTTATCCTAAGAAGCATAAAAACTTAATTATCTATAAGTATACTTTCCCTTCGAATGAGTTCAGTTTTCACTAAGCAATAATTCACACAGATCTAATAATAAATTCTTTCGTACAATAGGCTACCATTTACCTTCAACGACTGCTGCTTTTGGATGCATTTCTCTGGCAGCGTCGAAACACTATACTCAAGATCAAGGACGTCATCGACCTCTTTCAACATTTCATCCAAAGCTCTTCCTTTCTCAGAGAAGACAGCTAACTCTTTTTCAATATTTTCACCTTGTTTTCGCAAATCAATCAACTTCTCCGATACATTTTGGTAGGTCTCGATCAGAAATTTCACTTCCTCTTTCACAATGTCCT
The DNA here is from genome assembly GCA_018155075.1 of Cassiopea andromeda. Taxonomy (NCBI): domain Eukaryota; kingdom Metazoa; phylum Cnidaria; class Scyphozoa; order Rhizostomeae; family Cassiopeidae; genus Cassiopea; species Cassiopea andromeda. The sequence goes on from WIPJ01000444.1 coordinate 81,689, forward strand.
GGCCAGAAATTTTCCCTTCCCGTGACTCGATGGAGGCAGCATCAAGTAGAGACTTTGATGTGCTCTTGCATTTATCTAAGGTTGTCTTATGTTGATCGCATTCCTTAACCAAATCCTACAATCAAACCCTATATCAGAAACCAGCATCAAAATACATCAAACAGGCACTTACATTTCTGTGTATTGGTGAAGAGCCAATCATAGATAAAAATGTTTGACTAGATGAACATGTCAACAATAAGCGCTAATAATTCCATGCAACAGAATACTTTCACAAAAAAACAAGTAATTGGCTCAAAACAGTGGCAAATGTTCCAATCAAAGTTGAACTGCACCAGATTCTTATCCAAATTGAAACAAGGAAGACTCTAATTTGTATGATCATCAAAGATGCACTGAGATTAGCATAAATACAATGGAAGGAATCGTAAGATACCTCAATCGATCTTTTCTGTTGAACTAAAACAGTCGCCTGGCTTGATAAAGGCTGAATACTGCGAACTTCCTTATCAGCATATACCAACCATGGCAAAAGCTTCTCTGTTTCACTGTTGAATTGCTCTGCAAATGGGTATATTTTCTTGATTATAGAGTGGCGTTTTACAACATTCTTGTGCAGCTCATTCCACCGCTTTTCGATGTCTGTCACTGTTGCAGACAACGAATCCTTCTCTGGTCCAGGCTCCTTGGCCTTCAAATCTTCCTTAAGAGTTGTAATTACATTACCGATTAGCGCTTCTTGCGTTGATACCTCTTGATATAGCGACTGAAAACGTAGAATTAGAATAACCGTTGCAGAGTACAACTGAAAATATAGCATTGGAACAAACGTTTCAAAAGATCAAAAAACGACCAAATACAGATTTGCTACAAGATGCGTCAGTAAAATTTCACTTCTATGGAAGATTCGATCAATCAAAAGTTTTTCAATTGCACAAAGTCTTCATGATTATAGATAGCAAATAATAAAGGAAACTCAAACTGGAAAACAACAGAACTTTTCCGCAAAATCCCGAGTACAAGTACTGGACTTATAAAGATTCGCAGGTATTTTTGGTGGGTTTATAGTCGGGGGTGGGCATATATTCGGATGCAACAGGTGACTTCTGTATGCCAAACAATTCACCATTCAGAGTCCAATCAGAGACTAATAACAAAGCTTAATGCGTAAAATTTCACAAATGAACAAAAGTAAATACTGGGGGGGGGCTTATATTCGGAAGCATTTTTGGGTTAGTGTAGAGGAGAGCCTATATTCGAGGGGGGCTTATATACGGGATTTTATGAGATACTGAATACTGAATAAATAAAAACGCATAGGGCCGATAT
>WIPJ01000447.1:3883-16658 GCA_018155075.1 Cassiopea andromeda
CCCACCCTACCCCTTCTATTTGATACCGGTTAGTGAATGGCAGTTCTCGACAACTTTGTGGCAAGATCACCTTAGTTTACTTCTGTTGCCATAGCAACTAATTTACATATCAGTAGTTGATAAAATATTAATAATAAGCCCACTGTTATTGTTCAATATAATAATGGTAGGCTGTATCTTGACAAGGTTTTCATTGTAAATGAATAGATGTGAGTGCAATGAGTTTCTATTGTCTATTTTCTATTAGCATTTGAGGTCTATTTTTTGTTCATATTGCTTTAGAAACACTCTTGGGATGTGCTAGGCATATAGCTATTGTCATTCAGATGTTGTTTGACTTGCAAAACATAAAACTGTGATTTGTGTAGTACTTTGTTGGCTGCTGTCACTATATCACAACCAAAAATAGGTGAAATGAGTCATCCCCAAAATATTATGACGCACTTTTGCTCAAATTTCATATAGTTTGGAGAAATATCAGCTTTCACGTGAAATTAGATGTTTGTGGGCTTGAAATTCTTTTACAGAATGCATGACACTCCTTATTTTTAATATGACCATTTCAATGGCTTGTCTTATAAGAAGTAATACACGTTTTTTTTGTAAGAAAATCGTTATTTTGCCTGAGCCTCAATTTTCTTAAAATTTCCCGAAATTGAACCTGAAATTTTCTTAAATTTTTCTTAACTTTTACTGAAATAAACTGGCTAGAGTGGTTTACACTTTCGTTAATAATATTGTATACTTGAATTTGAATTCCATCTTTAACATTTTGAATGCAATAATGAGGAAATATCAATGTTTGGCCAATAAAAAACACTGAATTTTGGAAATTGAGCCTCGTGATTTTCTTATGATTTTCTTAAGATTTTGACGATTTGAGCCTCATTTTCTTACAAACTTTTTTCGTATTAAAAAAAACGTGTATTAGGGAAGGAGAACGTTGATGAAGGTCAATAGGGAAGAGGTGTAAATTTGTTATACCTTATGGCAAAACATAGAGGTACAGTAGGAACTTACCGAAAAAATCGTTCGAAATATACCTCATCTATCCATTCGCATAGCTCTGAGCTTGCTAATTATCTTGTTAAGTATTTAATTGTTGTAAAGAAAATAAGTGGGTTAGAAACTTATCTTCAAATTGGTATTTTCTTTCTTCAAAATTACAAGCTTAATCAATGTCAAGGACACTGTACCTAGATCGCTCCATTCTAATGTAGTCTACAAGTTTAATTGTGTAAAATTTACTTCCACTTATGCTTATGTTAGTGCGACAAGCCGATATCTGTCTACACGAGTGCGTTAACATCTTTCTACAGATAAAAACTCTGAAATTTTTAAACACCTGAAGAGCTCTGATAAATTTAGAAAGGCTTCTAATGATAGTTGTTTCACAATTTTGGACTCGGCAAGCACTTACCATCAACTTAAAACTAAGGAAGCGTTACATATTTTGCAGGAAAAGCCTATCTTATATAAACAGGTTCAGTACTTCGATGTTTTATTTAATTGTATGTTAATGTGACAAGACTATACAAATAGGCTAATTAGTGGCCTAACCTGATTGAACTTCCTGTATTGATGGTAGGACTAGTGCTTATCGATCTGAAAAATACTTTTGTCACAGTTGCCCGAGGCTGGAGTACTATCGTATCCGGAGGTGGGAATGTACATGGTTCGAATCCTACCATTCCAGCGAGAAACATTTTGATAAGACAAGTGGTGCTCTATCATCAATCGAAGAAATGCGTGTTGGTGTACCACAAGGTTCATACCTTAGGCTTCTTTTATTCCTCATTTACATCAATGACATTTTATGAACCTTTGCCACATATCCACCGATATCATCCTAATATATGAAGCCATTAAAGAAGAATCGTACGTAGGTCACAAAATGGCTGACAAATTGAAATGGTATTCCAGAAACTGCATATTGTGGCTTGCAGGTAGAAAACTCCTTGTATTGGAAAGTACACGTGAAGACTGTCGTGGAAACTTTCAAGTGCAATTGACCTTTTTAGGTAGTCACCATGCTTTCTAACAGAGAGATCTCTTAAAAGAAGTTGTAAGTTTAAGAAATTGAAACCTCGTACTACCTGCATTGTGGCTGGCAGCAATTTTAATACCCTAGTGCAGCTACTTATTGAAGACTTGGCTAGAATGCAATAAATAAACTAATTGCTAGCAAGTCTAATGCCCTGGTCTTCAAATCTCTCAATAAGCTAGCCCCCAGTCATATGTGCAACCTTTCCACAAGAATCCCAGCTACTCTTTTCTGGCTAAGGAATACAGGAACTGACCAAAGTTTGGCAAATGGAAAGACACTCCGCAGTGGGCTCATTTGGCCAGATCGCGGGGATAGGAATCTTACTAAAGATTGTTAAACCAGAACTTTCTCACCATGAAAAACTATATATCCTGGGGCCTCAAATGACCCTTGGGAGTCTATAGGGATCCTTGGCTGACATATGGCTGACATATTTGACTACTATATGAGTAAAGTTGGCGAATATTCCCGCAGAATCGGAGGTCACCTATACCAAAATTTGCAAAAATGATACTAATCTAGTCTGTCATCAAAACTCTGCATGTCTGGAGTGCGTTCTATTCTGAAACGTATGGGCTGTGGGTTTTGGTGTCAGTTTTCCACTATTTTTCTTAGGGATGAGCAATGTTCCACACACTTGTTTTAATTTTGAGACCAATAAAAGTAGCTTGCAGGTTGTATACAATAACACATATGCACGCCAATGTAGATTGTTTAAGTAAAGTAGCAAAATGTCCATTGAAGCCGTTTGGGTAATCAAATTACTATGGATGAGAGCAATGTTTGTATGAGAACTTTGTTCCTTTTAGAAAAAGCTCGTTCTGTCATACCATAAAATGATTTGCATCCCTTAGCATACCTAATTTTTCCTGCCAGAATCTTAAATCATGTTAGTCGAAGAAGTTTGTTTTGCAACAATGCTTATTTCAAGAAGGTTTATGTTTCTAAGTCAAAAATACTTATTTCAGAATAATTGATAAGAGAAAACACATAAATGGTATCCTTTTGATAAAATAAAGCTATTTTTCTTTGGCACAAATGTTATCGACGCGGAAATGAATTTTCAAGTATGTTTGAATGGCTTGATACAAGCACGGAGCTGGAGGAATATTCTAGAGAGGCAAATCCTGCCCTTACCATCATTTTGGTGGGAGGCGGTTGAAACCAATTTTCGATTATTAAAATCTCCATGTTAGAGGGGAAGCTATGCAACATTTTTTGTCTGGGCAGATATTGCCCCTCCGTACCCCTTTTGCAGATACTCTCCTGGTTTGAGAATGGCTGTTGAATAGCTGAATGGTCAAAAATGATGCTGGTTGTTTGATTTAAAAATTGGATCCAAAATTGTGAGATTTTCTGACGATTTAGACCTCTATCTAAGTTTTTCAACTTCAACAGATAACTTAGACTTTAAATCTAGAATCTCCGTAAAATTTTGGTCTAGTGATGTACTTCTATGTGCACATGTGTGATAAAAGTTGGAAATTGTAGCTTCAGCTATGGGACAACATTTGAAACTTTACCTCATCAGAGAGTGAATTTTGATACTGACAGGCAACTGTGCAGTATTATATGTCTTCAAAATGATCTTAAGTTGGATGATTTGAAGTCACTAGACTTCTGACTTCAATTTAATAGCCAAAATAGAAAAAAATTTCGCTAAGATCATGAATGGCCTCTCTGCTGAAAGGAAAGCTAGTTGTGAACAATGTACTTTGATTCATGTGGGTTTTCTTTTATTCCAAATATTTCTTTTAGATTATGACAATTTTAATTTGTAGTTTAGAGAGTTAAATCTTAGTAGATTCTTAAATTGAATGAACTTTGTTTGGATTTGGATTATTTTATTAGCTGTGTAGATCAGGGTTATTCTATGGAATAGTCCTAAAGCTTCAGCAAATTTAGGCCTCAGTTTTCGTTTAGACTATGTTCTTATAAACAAAATGTGTATATAATAAAACTTTAAACTGAAATTTTGCCCAAATAGAAAGTTCTTGTAAGTGCTCCTCTCCATGATCGATTGATGGTGCTATTGGTTAGATTTTATCCTCCTGACGAAAGTACGTTACTCTTTGACAAGCTGCAAAAATTAGCTTCATCGGAAACTAGGCAAAAAGTTTACAATCTAATTTTCTGCTTATACATGCGAATGCGTAAAGCATTGCTTTCTCAGCCTATGCAGGACTTCAAACCTCTTGATTGCAAATATACGACAGATTTCTGCTACCTAGGCGTGATCTCTGGACCAGCCCGCCTCTCAAATAATTGAAAGATAAGTCTGTAAAAGATTATGCCAAGAGATAAGATCGCGCAAGGAGGACTGACGATCTTCCATAGCAACGATACCGATTATCTCAAACTGTACTCAATATGATTGTGATACTTATTGAATGTTCTGGCTTTTTCATACCAACATTGCGATAGCAATTGCTGGTGGAGTTATTTCAAATTGTGTCCTCCTTACTTCAAATATTGCTAGCCTCTTGTAGCTTAGACGAAATTTAAACCGAAAAAATCTTCGAGTTTCCTTTTGCATGGTGCGCTGACGTTTTCGCTAATAGAAAATTTCGATACAGATGACCCATCACAAGAAGTCATTGGAGTCATTCAACGTTTATGAAAACAGGTTGATGGAATCAATTTCTAAATTGCCCACGACCAATAATTGAATATTATTAAGATCAATCAGCTCAAATGTTTGGGAAAATTAAAGACAGCCAACCCAACCTCAATTTTACTGGTTCTTATAAACAAAGAGCGGAATATAGGAAACTTGTCTCTTAAAGGTATATTGGCGCCCCTTCAGGCCCTTCAAATGCAGTGCCCTTAGAAGCTGTCCTAGCCCTAACCACAGGGGTGATTTCTAGGGGACTCTGGGGGCGAAGTCCCTTTGTTAAAATTCTTACTCGTTTTGGGGGCCCCCAAATTTTGTATTAATCCTGCTTTTCACAGTATATTGAATTTGCTTCCAATGCTTTGTATTGTATTTCTATGATAAATTCCTCACTGCTACTTGGCTAATGAGATCTTCAAATACAGATGCAGTTAATGACTAGGTACCGGAATTCTTTTCAGTTCTATTCCATAGAGTTTCTACTATGACGGGCAAAGCAATATGAAATTTTAATATAAATAAAAGATCTCCGCGATTATGCACCACCCTTGGTCAAAATTGCTTTACACATAGAGGGACCTTGCTTTGGAATAACTTGCCAACAGTAATAACTTGTTTTGGAATAACTTTCCGACAGAAATAAAATCTGCGAATTCCTATGACTCATTTAAAAACAAACTAAACAGCAACAGCAAAGTGTTTAGCCGATTTGGATCTCGTTGAATATTTACTTGTATTTACTTTTTATTCTATTTTTTGTTAATACTTAGTTACTTTTACTGTAAATCGTTTATTTTTTTTCTTTTTTAGCATTCCCCCTGTAAATCAGGCGTCCTTATTGCCTGATGGGCTTCGATGCATAAATACTGTTATATGAACATGAATTTTTCTAAATCTTGGCTATATTACATCACAATTAGACAAATGTATTATGTCTCTAACCTTAAAAATGTGGGAGTGGCTGAAAATAGGCTACGCTCACAATAAAAAATTGTACCCAGAGCCCCCCTTGCTAAAGTTTTCAGAAATCATCCCTGCCTAGCTTATGTCGGTTACGCCATTGAGTGATACACCCCACGTTAAACATGCCATTTTTGACCTAAAAAGGTTCTTACTTGTGAGTAAGAACCTCTTCGAAGCATGTTAGCTTTCATCATAATGTTAGTTAACTTTCCAATCTGTGATGGTCATTTCCTACACGCAGTGATTATTTCTACAAATTCTAGCTAGGGAGGATTTGGGTGCAAGGACATAGAATCGGTGTGGCCTAGTTCCAATCATGCCCATACTTTCGAAGATGCAGATATGATAATTCAGTTTCATCATGTACATGAATACAACAAATAATTTGAAAGATATCAGTAGCCATTAGATATGAACTTCAATTTTACGTGTTCTTATAAAAAGAAGAATATATACATTGACTTTTCCTTAGTCGTAGCTCTAATCCAGACCTCCGTAGTGAGTTGTTCTGAAAAAGTGATAAGTCCTTCTTTCCTGTAGGCAGAACATGTTAAATAGCAACTATATTTTCAAGATTTATGAGCAGAACAACTTATTCAGTGGCGTCACTGACCGCTATACCTGGAAGCATCACCCCTCTGATAACTATTACACAAATTTCAAAATGCTTTATGATTTGAGCCTCTCTAGTATACAGCTGCTTCTGACAATAACAGCACATTTTGCTATTATACAGCTGCTTCTAACAATAACAGCACACAATGACAGGAAAACGAAGTATTCATGCAAGCTATGGATATTGTGGGAGAACTTAAAGTGTACTATGAACCACAAATTTTGCTTATGTAATTTGCACATTCTACAGTATATATTTTTTGTATATTCAAAGTCACTTCACGCAGTTACTGAGAGTACAACTATGTAATGAAGGTCATACACATAAAGACTCTTGAAATTGCATGTTTATTCAATCATATCTGAATCACTAGTACAATTCTAAATTAGCACATGTTACAGCACTGGACACGCAGTGTACTAATGAACACATTTAACATTCAACAGGCAACAATAGTATACAAACAATACAGTACAGTCAACAATATCTACAGAATGACATCATGATACTATTGATCTGTTGTACAGAGATCGTGGGGACATCACATATTACATTTATACAGGTGTCTTTTATAAGAAACCACATTATAAGCAACCGTTTAGAAGCTTTTGGAACTGGAATGAAAAAGCTATCGTGCTTAAGATAAATAGTACATTAAAATCGTTGCCTGGTTCAACTTAAAGCTGTACCAAAACAATGTCAACATGGCATAGAGTACCGAAGTGATGACATCATAAAAATCTATTTTTAGAATTTTATATTTTGACCATATGGAGTGAAAGATCACTGCAAAATAGGCATGTACTGAAAGTTTTAGGTGAATGGTGTCAAAAATTGGATGAAATATGGCCATGTGATGACAGAAGCCTTGCCATACAAGCCACTGTATTTCCTACCTGATTCATAACTTCTGGAACCAGGCTCAAAATACAGTGGTTTGATGGGAACTAAGTCAGCACTAAATTCTCTAGATCTTGGTCATTGGTTGCCAGATCAAGCTGAAATTTGTCAAGTACGGCTATTCTAAAGTGCTTTTTCAAAATCTAGAGCTAAAATTAAAAAATATTCTAAAAATAGAATTTTCATGACGTCTCACTACGGTACTCTATAGCTTGAGAATTTAATTCTTTCTAACGCATTTTGTTTGTTATAGAGCAAATAGTTTTCTATTTTCACGTTCTTCGTACGCGTTCACAGCAATTTAGTTCGCCAAATTAAGAAACTGTTGGAACTAAAATGTGCTCGAAAATTAAGCAACTTTTACTGCTAGACCTTGAGCTAGGATTTTTATAAAAACTTGTATGTTTGAGTTATAAAGTAAGTTAAAGCAGCTTGCAAATGGCGGCTAGGCTATAAAATGGAATAGGAAATAAAGATCTGGAAGGCATTTATCAAAAATTTACAGTGAAAGCAAAAACCATGCATACTCATCCAGGACACTGTCTCATTTTATGATACCGAAGTATTTTTGGTTCGTAAACGAATAACACCCCACCATTATGTTGCCAAAGTCTGATTAAGCGCTTACTGGGGCATTCACATTAGGAGCGTAATAGCGAAGCAAACAGATACCTGAGAAATAATGCATTCGCTCCATTTCGCTATTTGTCCGACGTCATGTTTCTATTGCTCGCTTCGTTTTTCGCTCATAGTGTGCCCTCAGCCTAAGCAAAAATGCATGGAGGATCATGAAACTGCGAGCAGATGAGCTCCATATACCATAGACAGGCTCAACAGCCGAGGGGTTTTGAGTTTAAAGGTTTGCTGGATTCGTTTGCCTATAAAGATTTCCATCGCACAGAAATCCCAGCACCTAGGCATTTAGGGATGCTAATAGTGCCAGGCCTCACCACGCTATGTTGATATCTTTTATGATGTGATTATAAGGTAACCAATCAGATTACTTATGTTGATGGTATAAAGCTTGTATATAACTATCTTTCTCTTTAGCATGAAATTAAATTGTGATTATAATAAAATCTTCGCATCGCGGTTCTTTCTTCCATACGCTTGGCAAGGACTTGGAATTATCGTTGCTACGAACCTTGATCTTAAAGCTAGATTGTAGCTACCGTTAACTTCGTCAAGGATTGTTTTCTACATAATCACAAGAGGATTATGGATATCTCGGGAATTTTACATTGTAATTCATATTCTTTGCCATGTGATAAAGAAAGTTAATTAGTTTCAAAAAGTCACGAAGAAGAAGATTTAAGTATGGTGTGCACGCTCAGGCCGAATATCCGGGTCAAAATACTCGGAGAAGATTTTTACGTGAAGATAGACAATGTCAACTTAGTTGTGTTTGAATACATGAAAATATAGTAACCAAGCACCTTAAGCATACAGCCCATGAGCCTGCTACAAGCTTCCTTGATTATGCAACCAGGGGTGGCACTATGGGAAGGCTAAAGGGGCTATAGCCTTTATCGGAACATGCTAGCCCCCGTGGAAGGTAAAAAAACTACATTTTCGGAGATTTTGGCATATATTGTAACCCGGACACCGTATTTTAGTCCCATCATCAGAAGCACCAGTCCTCCCCCGTCAGAAAATTCCTTATTCGGAGATATAAATACAATAATTTCACTGTTAGATCAGCTGATATGACATTGATGCTTTCATCAATCTTAAACATACCATTTATCATCTCATTCTCAAGCGAAGTAAAAGGGAGCAAACTAGTGTTGATTTTTGGAGCGAAAGCCAGCCTTTTCATCAGTAACTTTGAAAGGCATATATTTCAAGCTGGGGTCTCACATTTGTAATGCAAACTCTGGAATATTATCATGAACGTATAAAATTAGAAATGGCGAAGAATTTGTCTCAAGTACCAGCTGAATGGCATAACAACTTTTGCAAATTTAGCTATTTTCTCCAAACAGAATTGTTTTTTCCAATCAATAATTAAGTTTGAAGCTGTTATATATATGCTGAACTTATTTATAATAAGGTAATATTTTGAATCGCCAAGTCTTTAGACATTTATGGACATGACTATTTTTAACATTAGCACATGCTTTTCTTGTTGGCTCCACTCATTCACTCAATCTGGCAAGTTTTAGAAATTCACTTGCTGTCAGATATTCTGATTCTTTTAAATGATCACAAACTACGAATAGAAATGGATTATACAAGAATTATTGACACTTTTATAATCAAAGTAGCAAGATAGATAAACCATCGATCAACCGTTCCAACATATGAGAAAAAAAAGAGGCAGGCAAAACACTGTTGCATAACAGAAGAATGCATAACGGAAGATGAAGTAGGTCTTCCAATTGATTAACTCCATGAGGTTTTCTGAAATCCACATCGCTTCAAGTGAAACTAAGAAGCGAAGTAGTAGCTTTTTTCTAGTGATGTTCGTCCTGGTTCTGCTAGCAAAGTGCTATTACTAGATGCCCCGTGAATCAGTTTTACCCCCATTTCCTTTAAAACCAGTTTGAAGCCCTGCATTCATTTAACACGTATAGCAAGGCTCAAGCGATATGATAAAATGGTGTGCAGTGTTGGTTTTAAAATAGTAAAGGAAAGAAAATTGGCAAATGCATGAAAGCAATACTAGCAAATAAGTTTCACCTAGGATAAGAAGCTCTCAGGCGGTAAGGGAGGTGTTAGTGGTTTGGGCAGGGGATTGGGTCGTAGTTTGATAAGTCAAAGTATTTCTACCAACCTGGAAAGCTCTCTCCCCATTTGTCATTGATTCTGCTAAACATAAAACTTAACGCAGATTTTAGATTATGAATGCACTAGCTTTGCTATCTAATTTCAGCAGGGGCATCATTCGATGCGGCATCGTTTCAACCAAACAAAGATGCGCATTTTTTAATCATGCAAAGTTTCTACCCCATGTCACATGATTAGCATCTCCTGCCAATTTACACTTCGCGCATTACAGTGCAGCTAAATTTATCTGAAGTACAAACTTCTTTTATTTTCTGTTCTCTTTGAGAGTGCTCTCAAACAACCTCTTAGTTTTCTGTGGGCAAATCTGTAGCCACTGAGAAACTTAGAATCTTTTAATTTGCAATTGAAACACTTACCAGACAGCAATTCGGGGGAAGCTCTGAATTCAGCGAGTGGTATGTAAATCGATTATATAGCAAAGTATCTTAGGAAACCATGTATGTTCTTTTCAACATCAAAAACCTGCTGTATCATCAAAAAGGCAGTTATAAGGTCAGAGAAGACCTGGATAAGCACCTTGTACGCTTTCACCAACAGATGTAGGAGTGGGGGTGTAATCAAACGAGTAAAAGTCCTCCATTTTGAAGCAAGTATCTTCTGTGTAATATTTTTAATGTGATTTGTGTGATCAAAACTCTGTCTACTGTATCAATAGTAAAACTACTTGTCTATACTATAAACTTTTCTTCATAACAAATTTCAAAACTACACAGAGCATGCAATGAGACTCCATCTTGAAAAATGGTTTACGGATCTTGCTGGCGCATAGAATCTAGCCGCCAAAAGTACTGCAGTTTCATGGGGTTGAATCCCTAATTACCTTGGCTGATTAATATCTATTGTTATGGCAATGGGTCAGAATTATAATTTCCTCATTGCAGAGACCCTTGTTGCATAAGGCATAGGTTGAAGTCCGCAGGGAACCCCTTCGATTTCTGCATGTAGCAAAAGATCCATCGTATGTATTCGTAAGCAGACGGAGGTAGCAAGGGGAAAATGTTGTGAACATTAGCATTCGTTGATACATCATTCTCTTTTGCTCACTGCTAAATGATTTGCCTAATATCTGGTAATCTCGGCTATTGTCAGCGTATGACATGACATCTTGTCTATTGCCAGTGAATGAAATCTCATCTATTCCCGTTCTATAGCGTTACCGCAAACCCTCTAATAAGGTTCCACCTCCGAATAAGCTCCCTCGAGTATGCTCCCATGGAGCCTTATTCGAAGGAAGCACAATTGCAGATTAATATCTTATTTGAAGAAAATTCCCACAGGAAAATAGCTATACATTATTACTTCCTTTGACTAGAAACAAAATGCAGAACGAAACGTGATTTTCTTGATAATGAAGAAATCGTTATTGCCTTATAAATTTTGTTTGCGAAATAGCCTTTCTGTAACTTGTCAATTAGCTGATTGAGAAAATTATGTCATTTTCTTACATCGACCTCAGGAGTGGAAGCTTATTGGAGGTGGTAGGGGGTCTTTTGTTAAAGTGACTTTAAAATAGGCCCCCCAACTTCGATTAAGCTCCCACTAAAACACTCATTTTGCAGGTAAGTCCTCAGATTCTTTTTCGAAGAGCTACAGTATAACATCTCATCTATTGCCTGTGTCTGATATCTTAGTTGTTACTAGTATTTGACTTCAAGCTGCATATAACTAGTGTCTTTTTCATATGCTGTCTAGCTCACTTCAACTGATGCTATCCCTGAGCCATACTATGACCTTACGGAGGAGTACAATCTGGTTTTCACTTCATTTAATGGACATCAAATACTATGGGATTTTGGCTTCATTGTAGTGAAAAAAGGAACCGCTGCACTTCCTTTGAGAAACAAAGCTACTCAACTATCATCTGAGGATTCTTAAGGTGATCATGGACAGAATAATCTCTATTAGCACGCCACCTTGGGTTCATCTACTTGAGATTATTGTGAGTTTTAGCACCCGAAACGCCCCTGAGTTGCAACCCTAGCTTCCGTCATAGAATTCATCATAACAATTTTCCCTTCTGAGAAAACGAAGCGACAATGAAGAAAGGACAAAGCAAATTTATCAAAGATCTATGTTTGCAGTCAAGCAAAGCAAAATATTTGGCTTCCAAAAAGCTATTGCTATGGTAGTAGGCGAGGAAATTATAGTGAAACAAAGAATCAATGAGCAAAGCATACATTTAATAGATCATATTCAGCCTATAGCACATTACGGAATCAGCGGGAGCATTTGAAGCTTGAGTATTAAAATAATAAGAATAACATCATCCTCATCTGTTTTACAACGCTATTTCATTCAGTAATGCTTGTTTACAAGGGCAGTCCATATTGCTGCCACGCCCATTGCTCAACGCGTAGCTCTCCTTGTTCGATTGAATTTCTTCAATGCCTTTCCGTTGCAAGTAATACTGAGTCGCGTATTCTTGATGCTGCTCAACGCTCTTTAGAATTTTTATCTTGCGATTAAAACCTCTATAATTCTGATGAAAGAGTCCAGAAAATTCAAGGCTCCACGTGTGAGCTGGGGAAGATTTCTTAAATTTATGCCAGTTTTGCGGAAGGTCCATGAACAGTTTGCATTTAATGTCTGCTGATGAACGGTATTATTAACGATTTCGGTGGTTCTTTATATTCCGCCTGCTTTCAAGGCACTGCTTTCAGCCTGAATGTTTCTTAAAATTTGTCAAATCGAGCCTTTGCTTTTCTTACTTGTTTCTTAAGTATAAAGACTTTCAATATCAATAACAGCCCAGTTAGGAAAGTGATGCAGGAAATAAGATGTTCAGGCAGTTTGAGCCAGGTAATTGATGTTGCTTCGATTTTGCTTCTAGTTTGATTAAAAATTT
>WIPJ01000447.1:16903-37020 GCA_018155075.1 Cassiopea andromeda
GCTTTTAGAAACAGTTTTTCAAGTTATTGTTTGAAATTCAGCCTACCTATGTTTCTTAAATGATTTTTAACCTTTTTCCAATGTCAACCTCATGTTTCTGATAGACATATTTCTTATAAGAAGCAATGTGTATTCCCTTTCTTGTTGTCATACCATTAATATAATTGAATATAGGACTCGAAAGCTTTCTGAAGCTTGATATAGACGTTAAGTTTTGTGGATCTTCAGAGGAATATCGTTAAATCTGTTTATCAAAGCATAGCTAAAAGAACAATGGACTACGCATTCTAAGGGTTCTATATCTTGATTGGTCTGCTACCTGATTCAAATTTACTCGTACTCATATTGCACTGGATAAGTTGAAGCGATAAAAATACTTCTGCTATTTACAGTCAACAAAGAACTAGTTTACATACATAAAAGAGCACCAGTTTTTGCCGTTGACAAAATGAAAGAGTTGGTTTTTGGTAAGTTAGCTTCAAAGCTTCATAAAGACTCGATTTTGAGCAGACTACACAGTTCAAAGTTCTAAATCTTACTCATTGAATATTTCAGCAATCCTACTAGTTTCAGCAAGATGCATACAAGAAGCAAAACCACTCAATTTATGTACAAATGAGCAGGTAATTTAAAAGTCCTATGTTCTCTTAAGTTGCTGATTTCGCGACTTTGGATAGTAAACAATCACGTTTATAAAAGTTGAGCATTTTGTTATAGTAACTTTGTATCTCGCAACGCTGAAGAGTTTGATTCGAGACTCACCAGGGACATTCAAGTTAGCTGTAGCATTGGGTTAGATCTTGCAATGGTTAGAACCACCGAAAGAGTACAGAGGGGACAAGAACAGTTGTAATGTTGCGGCCTTTATTTCTCTTTTTCCACAGGACGTTTGAATTCTTTTGACATCCCCTGCTATGTTGTCTTTAGGGCTCAATTTTATGTGTTCAATTTTACTTAGGATCTTATGCTTTACCGCTTCTACGGAGCTAACGCTTAATCCATTTTCACGTATTTTACCTAATTCATATTGATTTTGCAAGTAGCTAAATCTTTATTCAGTTAAGAACGTAAATCAATTTGATGTCAAGTAAGTAGAACCTTTTCAATCTGATGTTCTAGCTAATGTCTAAGTACTGGTTGATTTTTATCCACTGGGAAAGGAACTCAACTTGCTTCCCATTCAGTCCCATTGATGGAAGCTCCAAAATTTTCCACGCATTTATCCATGAGAAGATAGCTCTATAACTTTTAACTTATAACTTAAAACTTATATTATATTTCTTTCATTATATTCTATTTCTTTTACTTATAACTTAAAGCTTTGTCCCTTCGTGTGCTTCAATCAGTTGTCATAGTAGCTCAATAACAGACTTTCAACTATTCTCCATTATAGAATTTGTCGTAGACGATGTGTTAAGAGCAGCACTTCAACTACTGAAACTAACTCATAAGAGTATGAACATACTCAATTTAAAGTTTAAGTTCTTATGAGCAGATTTTTCCTGTATCTCATTCATGAGTATCAAGAAGGGATTTAGGAAGTGACATCAAACTTTAACATGTTGCTTTTATTCATGCATAATTCAAAGGGCTCTTGTCCTTCTTGACACAATAGAACAATACGAATCAAAGATCTTGATTGTTTGTACAATTAAGTGGGATTTCAATGCATGATCTTATATTTTAGTACGCAGTTGCTTACCATATTAGTAAAATTCATTTTAGACTTCGAGAATTTCTTGCAGTGTTTAGTTTTATCGGAGGGAAAGGCATTCGATTATATCTACATGAGAATCTATTGCACACAACAGGTAGCTAATAAAATTAAAGGAGTGACAAAAAGAAGAACTTCTGAGAAATAAAAGATACGCACTGCGGTGAAAACGCTTCTCGCTTCAACAATGATTTCAACGCTGTTCTATAACATTTGCACTCAAAGAAGTGAAATGGTTAAAATGGTTTTTGGTTTTGCTTAGAATAATGTCTTTGTTTGACTGGATTGCTGGTGTCGAAGACTTTTTAGAGAAATTAAGACATTCTTTTACAAGATTCCCAGTTGCTAACAGTTAGTTGCCATACAAAGGCTATATATTAGCATGCTTTGCCAAGGCCTACTCTTTGAAGTGTCTTCAAGCATCCTTTCGTAAAATAACACTGTGGTTCATTAACCAATAGATTTATCAAATGTTGGGAAGGGATGGTGCCACCAGGGGTGCTTGGGGGAGGGGGTTGGAGTTTCACACAGTTTCACTTAGCCCCCGTTCGCATTAAACTGTGAAGACCTTTATGCACTGTTTGTACTACGATTGCATACACTTTCATATTTTAGGTCAATTTGAAGGTCGTGGCGATAACTTTTTGCATCGCTCACTAAGGGCACTTTGGCCTCATTTACCCTCAACATTCTGCTCTGGCCATAGTCCTGATTTTGGGGCTGTCGAACAACTTACTGCCATCGCTCGATATCCAGAGATTTGCCAGAAATTTGTGAGAAGCTTGGAATAAGGAGATTTTGAACTTTTACTTGAGCTTTAGAGTGACGTGCTTGAAGCTAATAAATTACTAAACAGCTACACTTACTCTTAATTTACTCTCAAGTGCCAAATAAACGGGGGATCCTAATAGACAGGGGGATCGGAAATAATTCCGAAATTTAATAAACGGGGGGGCTGAATTTGAGAAAAGGCTTTAATTGATTATACAAGGATGGAAAGAACAATAACAGGTTGTCATAAAGCATAAAACTAAAATAGATACAACAGGACGCTATTTTGCTATGAAAATTGGGCCTAAATAATACTGACAAAGAATGGAAATGAAATGAGGGGTTTATAAAGAGAGTCAATTTCCTTGAAAGTAGTAAGCGGGGGGTCCTAATAAGGTCCGAGGGGTTGGAAAGAAAAATCGAAAAATTAATACGCGGGAGGACGTTTATTTGCCACCTGAGAGTATCTTTTTATCTATATTCACTAGGGAAGTGGCGTTTTATAATTAATGGTAGACCTAATTGCAACTACTGGTTTTTCACTAGAGTTCATTTTTATCTCATCAAAATTTATCCACAAATCCCTGTAACAGCATGTTTAATTAAAGTATTAACTATTATATAGAACTGCACTTTATTACAACTATGCCGAAAGATGAATTGAAATTTGATCGTTGTTCAGTGTTGCCATTTGTAGGGACCGTGCTGCTCTTCCTAAAAACCGCGCCTCTCTTCCTAGAAACCGCGCCTCTCTTCCTAAAGATCGTGCTGCCCTTTGTGGGGACCATAATTTAAGGTAAATGCTAGTATAGCAAATATCAAATGAGTTCTACTATATTTACTAGCATTGTGATGCTACAAATCATTCCGAAAAATTGCACCAAATAACAAGTGTGTTTTGAGAAGGTCTGGTTTTGGGTCTGGACATTAAAATCTTGACAAGTCTCTTCATTTTCGAAATCTCGTGATGCAGTTTTCTTGATAGCTGTCCAGACACAAGTTTTCGTTGTTTTATATTCAGTGCTTCAAAAAGAAATAAAGTAAGAAGGAGCCAAATAGCCTGCCACCACTGCTGAGAATTGGAAGCAGAAAAGAAAGAGGGTTAGAGGATGTCACCACCTGGAAAAAATTTCAAAGAGCCATATCACTTAGATTCAGAGAAATTTCCTTTCTTGATATAGGGATACAAATTTTCTAAATGAAAAACGAAGAAAGAAGCTATCTATGCACCTTCTGACTATTTCATGTAATAGCCTGAATAAGAAGAACTTGCATGTAATGATTAATGTACAATTTTAAAAGCTAAATTTCATCGAACATTCTCACTTTGGCTAACTTTCCATGGCTATTATTTCAATGTTGCCCAGAAAAACAAGAGGAACGAGCCCCTTCTCAAAAGTAAAAGGAGACCTAGCCCCCATTTTTAGCCCTTTGTAATGTCATGTTAGGCTTATCCTATTTGATAAATTTTGATACTGAGACCCACCCCTCCACTCATCCGTCTTTCACATGCTTACTACCTTTAAGTCTGTGACTCCTGTCTTGGTGGGTGCTGAGAATGATTAAGGTTTATCGTGTAGACAGGCTGTCTTATTGGGCATTCTCATATCGTAGCTGACACTCAACCAAGGCTCTACGGACTTGCTCTAAGGGTTGGGTCATTAGCAGATTATACAGGGGGTGTGTCGAAAATTTAAAAATTGTTAGCACAACGAAGAGCAAGAACAAATTGTTTGCAATGACATGCTAAAGAAGTATTTTTGCCCATAATATCTCTCAGTTATTAATCTAAATTTAAAAAAACAGAACTATTTGCTCAACAGAATCATTTAGAAAGAAATTTTTGCCAAGAAAACAAGTAAAATAGATTGTTTGCACGTCTATAAAAGTTATACATTCCCTTGGTAATTTCTTAATGGTTCATTCCTCAATAAATACCAAGAAGTACTCTTTATAATTAAATGCAGCAAATAGTTTTGAAGTGTATAGGTGTGTGGTCATGGAAGGGCGTTATCAGCTGAGTTAGAAATTCTTGTCTAGATGCAAACAATGTATTTAATATCAAGACAACCACAATCCTCTGGAGAATGAGGCTGGAAAGCGTTCTTCAAGATATTATCTATGACGTCAGGCTACTGAATGGTTTTCAGTCAATATAGTTTAATTGAAGTTTCTACCATCGCTCTGAGGTCACTTTTGTTGATGAACTTATCGTTTGGTTTCACATTTGATCAATCCTCAATACATTACTCGTACAGACTGTTTCTAATTTTTCCTCCAATTGCATACCGAAAACCAATCAATAGTCCGCTTATATATGTTTGGTTTGATATGTATAGTCAAATGGCTGCATCCATCAAAACAGTCAAATTTCATTAACGCATCTTCTTATGCAGACAAATTGCAAACAGGCCTTGAGGCATGCATTGGTGTGCCAGAATGCTGAGCTACACTGCAAAAACTGGCAAGACAATATACAGCAGTATTCACTTCCACTGCCGTCGCTGGTTCGAAGGTACAGCTGTTTTAATATTTTATATACGTTCTTTTTAGAATAAAAATTTGATGAAGCTGAAAATGAGAAGAAAATGAGAAAAATATAGAAAAGACAAGAAGCGCAAATGGCAAAAATCTTAAGAAATGACAAGGCTCAGCTTCCAAAATTAAGTGTTTTTGTTGGCCAAAAGTCGATATTACGTCATTTTTACATTCAAAATGTTAAAGATGGAATTCAAATTAGAATATACAATACAAGATAAGTAAAGAAAGTGCAACCTATTTTAGCCAGTTTATTTCAATAAAGGTTGAAAAAACTTTCACGCTCAAATTCGGGAAAAGTTAAGAAAATTGAGGCTCAGGCAATTTGATGGTTTTCTTATAAAAAAATGTATAAAATTGCTTGACTCGTCTGTGCTGATGAATTTTAATTACGTTTCATCAATTTTTTCTCATTATATAGTCAAGAGGACGATGAGTGGAATCCTTGTAGTCATTATGCTAGCATTTTTATCGGAAAACTTTCTTATATCTTCTGTTTATAAAATAAGCTGTTGACCAAGGCAGAGCTTCTTAGGTAAAGCGTTAATGGTCAGTTTAGACAAATACCCCTCATTGCTACTGATTTGATTTGTAGGTTTGATTAAATTTAATTTCATTGCTGTTTCTTTTGTTGTCAGGCAAGCCAAATGTAATTCATTTTCAGTACTAATAATTTGAGAACAATGACGCTGTTACTAGGCCATGAATCGATTGCGGCCACGAAAAGGACCACGAACATGACCACGACCATCGCTGTTGTCAATGTCCTCATCACTACCTCCATCATTATTTGACCATTCTTTAATTAACCAAGATAAAGCATCTTTGTACAATTATTTAGCATTGACGCAAGATAAGATTTTACTATATGTATTTCAATAAAAGGGACTGGAACAATTCTCTCGACAATTAGATCATCAGAATTTGACTGTTCTACTTTTCTTTTGTCAACTGAAGTAATTATTTATAAGTGCAGCATCGATAAGCTTTCATTGATATTTATGGCAAGGTGGAAGCATCATTAAGTATTACAACCCTTTATTTATAGGCAGAGCCCTTGGAATACTAATTGTTCAGCTGAAGAGTTTTATTGTCCGTTGACGTTCCAGTGTCTAAACAAGACAGAGGCCTGTTCATTTGCTACGCACTATACTGGTGGAGGACAAAACAACTCTGTCACTCCTTGGGGCCTTAACTGTTCTTTGAATGAAGTATACTGCCCGCTTTACGCTTCATGCATACCCAATTCTCAGCCGTGCTCGTTGAATGCTCTGTCTACGTATTTATCGAACAACAGTATTGGGTACTTTGGCCAGACGTGCTCGAATGATGAACATTTCTGTCCTGGTACACAATCTTGCATTTCAAGCACAATACCTTGCACTTACAACGAATCACTGGCCATTTTGAATATCACGTGTCTTCAAGATCGACATTATTGCATTGATGAAAGGGCTTGCACTAACCAAACGTGCACTTCTCCCGTGCCCCATGTTTTTGCCTTTAATGATACAGAAACAGGTATTTTATTTCTTTTTCCCTACATCTCCTGTTTTTTTGTCTAACGTGCTTTTTCAAGTTGTAATTGCATCTCTTTTATGCTGTCTAACTTTCTCATAATGAAAGTATAGTGTACTGAGCAATGAGTCGACTGGCTGACTCAAAAGCAGATTAGGTGAGCTGACTTCAAAATCGCTGTTTCTGTTCCAGTAGAGTCTGTGGAACAGCGGCGAAATGTTTTTCCGCTTACATCAGCACTTTTTCCTACTTGAAATGATTTCACACTGCATACAATTTAGCAAGGACATAAACAGGACATGACATAACCTGTGCAAACACACTAGACAAGAGGCACGTGCTACATATTAACACATTTATGACATGGCATTACAATAGTTATAATACTTTGTGTTGTAATTCAGACGGTGCGAATACCAATCAGACATAGCTACGGAATCTGGGAAACGCACGTGACCACGTGCAAGCCTTTCGTGCCATTGCACAGATTCTACTGGAATCACCGACTGGAACAGTAAGAACGAAGCGTATTAATGTGACGTATTATGAATAGGCTTTCCTTTATACTTTCGTAACCATTTCTATACAATTCATTGGCCAAGAACAACAATGAATTGCTGTCGTGCATTGCATTGAATGCTCAAGGCTTTAATTAAATCAAATGAGAAACCAATTAATTACTCATTAATTAACTTTCTTTCAATGGTAAAAAAAAATAAATTTGCATAAATGGCACTAAGCAAATATACCTTTTCAGAAATAACACGAAGAAAGATAAAATATTTAAAGTTTCTTAGGCAATTTGATCGGAATTTATTGACGCCCACTTCGTTTCATATCTGTCATCAAAGACGTGGAAGCATAAGATTTCAGAAGTAAACAACAACTCAATCTATAAGCAGGATGGAAAACGTTCATTAACGATGAACAGTTTGTTGCTCAACATACCTTCTATCATTGTCAGTAGAAAGGACTGGTCAGGAAAGCGCAATGCGTCAAAGAAACATCACAAGTGCCACCTTCATCTTACCGACGATCTTGAAACAGTATGTCACGTGACGTGCAAGTTGCACATAGTTATGGACTACTGTGATGATGAAATGAGCCTAAGCTCATATGCTCATTTAATCATCTTCATGCTTCTCAGGGAAGGCTAGTCAGCCTGCTTATTTCATTTATTTTCTGGGTTCAGCCAAGATCTTTTCCATGTATTTTATGCAGAAAGGCCTGTAGATCTAAAGTCGGACTTGCGAGAATGTACCAAATAAATCATCTTTAATGCCTTCTCTTCAAATATTCTTCAAAATCCTTGGGTTCTTGGAGTTTTTTCTAGTTCTTGGCAGCAGGGGCGGATCTAGAAAATTTCATGAGTGTCGCACATAGGGCGTGGCTCGTTAGTAGGCGTGGTCAAACCAAGGAATTCTGTGAATTTTTGCTGTGGAGCTGATGAAGATAGTCAAAATAAATTACAAATGTTGAGGACGTAAATATTACACCATAACAAATTAAAATTAATTGTGAGTCGGCCATAGGACAACACCTCATTGCAAATCCAGAATGCGCCAAAACATATACATACGACAATATTCGGATCATTGGACAAGCAAGATCGTCTTTTCATTTAAGTGTTTTGGAATCTATTTACATGAAGACTCAAAACCCAGTCTTGTGTCGGCAAAAAGAGTTTGTTTTCTCATTGGGACTCTTAAAGTAAACCATGTTAATAGGTCCTAATTGGTCACACTTGGGGCCAATTAGACGCATCCTAACACATTAACTGCATCTGGATATATATTTCGGTTAACCTTTAGGCCATTATCCGACGTTTTCATACTCTGATGACTTTCAAGTATGTCAAAAGAATGTTGCCGCTTTTTCATGCAGTGGTAGAGTTCTATAGTACCAACAGACTATTTAAAATTAAACCATGCAAAAGAGGTACTCATATAATTTCCAATTGTAATTATAACCCTAACCCTAACCAATGCTCTAACCCACTACAGTACTCAGAGTTATAAATGAATCCTACTAATACCTCATGCTTCATTATAAGCATGGGTGTATCCAAGGAGGGCTGGGGGTCATGTTCCTTCAAAAAATGGCAATATTTCCTATAGCAAACAGTGTCAAGAAACTTCCTACATAAAAGAGACAATAAAATGAATCAGATGGGCCCCTATAGTCCAACACTAGAACCTCTCATGAAAATTTCGTGTAACTGAAATGACAACACAAAAATGTACTTTGAGCATGGGGAATTACCATTCTCAGGATCATTCCCCAGCAATATGAAATATGATCCTGAAAGTTACCTGCTCTCTGCAAATGATTTCAGATTGGTTTCAGGCACGTTTCAGGAGCAATAGAATATAATTTAGCATTAAAAATGATATGTTGAAATGTACCTTGCAGCTACGACTCTTCTATCACTCATAACGCGAAGGCATGCATCATTCTTTGGAATGTCGCTGCTAGCAGGCAAGTCTTCAGCTAACAGGATGTTTTCGAAATTACGGCACATTTGCCGAGCTTTGCAAATTCAGCATTATAGATTACCTCCAACGCGTTGTAGTTCAATAAAGTGCTTTACTTTTTCCAGTAAATCCATCAAAAGATAATAAAGGTTGCGACATGAATGGAATTCTGTGGCCTTTCATGTGCTGAGCAAGATACTAAAATCTATTTATCAAATCTATTTTAAGATTGTGCGACAGCACTACAAAGCATCCTTTAGGCATACGGTCGCACAGGAAAACGATATGATTGGCTACCTCAATTCATATGCAAATTGTGCGACAGTGGTGCTACAGTGGTGCGACAGTGGGAAAGAAGCATCCTGTGCACAGTCATCTTACTCTATATACTTTGTTGCCCTGTTGGGATTCAGTAAAAACTGTAAGATTTAACAATCCGGAATAAACATGGGATCTACTCTTTCTGATTAGCTCCTCCACAGAATAAGAAAATGCAAGACACTTCTACATAATTACCTGCCTGCTTAGAGTAAACAGAAAAAACCATCTTAGAGCTGATTTGATGTAGTACAAATTGGAATATTGTTGTGCAGCTGAATGTTGACTGTCGCATGTGCGACCTGTGCGACAGTCTAGATCCGCCCCTGCTTGGCAGCTCTCAGTACTCAGTATGCACGTTCACCTACGGGTAGCAATGCTTAGTGTAAATATTAGGCGGGGGCTTGGCCATAAGGGGTGTGGAGGGTTCTGTACTCCCATATTTCGCATATTGGCACATTTGCCGAATAGTAATTCTGTTCGTCAGCGTTGTATTGTTGAGACAACCCAACGAAAGCCCTAATTGTTGGAGAATTGGGTTTGAGCGAATTCTGTTTATCGGCAAATCAGGGCTGTGCACCCAATGACAATTTTCTCTAGATTTCGCCTGGTGTTAGGGTTCGGAAGTGGTAAAATATCCATAACTTCGTTAGTAATTTTTACCCCCAACCCATTACCCTAGGGGATAACACAAGTTACCAATTGAATATACACGTCATGAGCTATAAGTTGATGCATAACTTATAGGGGCATTAGCTATTTTTCATATTAGTGTACGCAGTGGTAGAGAAGGGGAAGGAGGTGCAGCAACTCTAGTTTTGACTTGAGGGGGCTCAGCCCCCCAAGCTCGGTAAATTGCTTACAAATAAGAGCGTAGAAGAACCCTTATTCTGTTGTAAAGGGTTATTTTATATTTCAAAAGCCGTCGAGACATTGTTAGCTTACAACATATTGAACAACTAGTTGGACCAAAGTTGGAGTTTCTTAAAAAAGTACGTACAGGGAAAGAACCCTCTTAGCTATGAATTTACTTCTAAACAAGTGGGCGTACGATTCCGCATGCTTGAGTAGAGTCAATGCTATATGCTAAACGAATGCCAGGCAAAAATACATAGAAATTCGCTCGTGAATAAATTTTTCGGTAGTACTTCTCATTGTTAGGCCTCCAAATTAGTCGGATGAAGGAGTATAAGAAGTCTAATTGATTCTTCGAGCATATTATTTAATTGGGAAATTAAACGAACCTACCTGTAGGTGAAGTTTGATTGTAATTCTGTAAGTCATCTGCTGTGGCCGGAGGAGATATGCAAGATAGTGCATCGCTGCGCATTTGAACCAGTCTTTAAAGAAGTAAATATATCAATGATAATTTGCATTAAGTGAAAAGTGTGGGGCAAATATAATATTACGGGAGGGTGCACAGCTCCTTCGGTAGCGGCTGATGACTTACAGACTTTCAATAAGACTTTCCCTACAGGTAGGTTCGTTTAATTTTCCAGTTCTATTACGTCATCGGCCTAGCTCCCTCCGGATCTCTACGAGATTTTAAAGCTGTATTGAGACATTTACCTTTTGGGCTAAAACAAGTAACACCATCCAACACCCCACATATATTTTGACCAGCAATAAACTTCGTAAACATATAATGCTAATAGAATGTAAATAGCATTTTCATTGATCAGCAATGGCAGAAAACTGTCTTTGCCAGCACAAAGCATAAAGAGTAAAACAGCAAACACCTTGAAACTACTGAATTGCACAATTCCTTGATGCAGAAACAATGTAGATTGAGATGAATTGTATGTTAAGTAGCAATTACTCATACTAAGGAGAAATTATCTGCAATAATTGGCTCGTCTTGGAGAGATAGCACCGTATTAACGTCTATGACAAGTGGATCTGGTTGATTATAGCGTAAAAAGATTTCATGAGGATATCACAATCTTGCATCGATAGAAATATTGTAAAGTTGATAAGGTGGGATTGCAACAGGTAGATGAAGTGGCGGAACGTGCTGATTTGTAGAGCAGATTTTAACTGTTTGCCATGCTTGGCATCCCATGCTCAAAAAATAATAATGAGAAATAACCATGGTACTATTGTGCTTGTACAAAATTCAACTTGCTTCAACAAACAGTGGGGTTATAGATATTCAGAAAGATAGGAGCTGAATGTAGCCTCAGATCTATTCGGTGTCTAAGGTCAAGTTTCTGAAAGATGCGTATAAATGCTATCACATAAAGATTTAGTAAAGCAGGTTATGCACCAAGTAGGGCACCTCAATGACATTTCAAACAAATAAATCACTACTAATTTCGTGATGCACTCATGAAAGAGAAAAAGGAAGCAGGGAGCACTGATGCAAGTAAAATCTGCCAGATTCACAAATTGGCGGGAAAAAGGAATGTCCAGTTATGTACACGGTTTTTATAAGAAAAAAGTTTATAAGAAAATGAAGCTCAAATGTTCAAAATCTTAAGAAAATCACGAGGCTCAATTTCCAACCTTTAGCATCTTTAATATCTTAGTACAGCCAAACATCGATATTTCGTCGTTTTTGCATTCCAAACGTTAAAATGGGATTCAAATTCAAGTATAAAACAGTAATAACGAAAGTTTAAACCATTTTAACCAGTTTATTTCTGTCATGTTAGGATCACGCGTTTGCTAGGAATAGTGGAAAAACTAGCTCTGGGTCGAACAATCAAATATCAGATTGGATGTTATAGCAATTTTGCTACAGTTGATGTAAAGCAGTACAATCATTCCAATTCTATATTTCTACCAATGTTACATTTGCAAAGACTTAAAATGCAATAAACTAAATGGTGGTGCATTGGCTAATAGGAAGACATAAATAGAAAATCAAAACACTACACTATTTCACAAACCTTGTACGGCATAACTGAGACTAACATAGGCAAATAGAAACCGTAGTTACCAGTGTAGAAACAATGCAATTGAAAAGACATCATGGCAAGTAATTCAGCCTGACATTTCGAATTGTATTGTAAGATATGCAGTAGCTGTGCCAGAGAATAACTACTGGGAGACCAAGTGCTACCAAGACGTCAACAGTAGGCATCATTGGAATATTTGAGAGGACTCCGCATTCTAGATGAGCATACAACTACGGATTGCCAATCCTATATATCTCCTGAAGTATAAGTCTCAACTTTTGTTCTCGATTATTCCGAGATGCAACTCACAGTGGCTGCGTTATGGAAGGAAATAGGCAAATATATCCGGTCAGTTCTCTCCTGGATAGATTTATTTATGCTCATATTCCTGGTGCGCATGCAATTGAGGGTACTTCATAGAGTGTGTAGTCTCCTCTAGTTTACCCAGTCTGAGGTGGATGGTAACGCTCCGGTAGGAGATACAGCGGAGTCAGTTGAAGACACACCAGGAATGTATTTGCTGTCCACAAAGAAACCAGAATTTGTTTGTGCTAGTTTACAGGAAAAGACCATTGCAACAACTTCAACTGTCACGAAACGACACATCAAGAAGCCCTTCACGACATGAGGTGTTGATAAAAAACGTGCTAACTAGGCGATGAAGCACTAGCCAAATTTTGAAAAACAGCACATCATTTCATAGAACTGCAATTTCAATTCAATATATGTAACTCATCAACATGAGCTTCAATAGCCAGCATAACAGTGGGTACCAAATATTATAGTAAGAGTAACGGCGTTATGCCACTATGGACAAATTCCTTTACGATAAGCTGGTTGCTTGTAGTACTAAAATGCTGGTAATGATCAGGCTGTGCTTGCCTTTTGGAGAAAACTGTATTCATAACTAAATTCGTAATGCAAAGCAGGCGTGTATTGGACTAAAAACCATGTGAAGCTATAGCATCAATATGTTGTAAAGGATTTATGTCTTCTATCAGTCCATATTCTATAGATCATCACGCCCTTCACTTCTCAACTACACCACTATTGCTAAATATGTAAATTGCAATAGAAAGAAAACTGTCTAACTATCCATATAAGCTGCAGAATCATGCATTGCATTGAAAGGTTGCATTTGGTATCGCATACAACCAAAAAATGGTTACAGCCAAAACAATTAAGAGCAGAACCCTATCTTAGAGTAAGTTCTCATTCTATTAGAATGTTGGCAAAACTGTCAGTGAATTTTCTATAAGGTAAAGAGGAAGCTGAACACCATTAGGTTATTATGCTGAGTGCAAATGAACAATATAGAGTAATAATAAAACTTCCAGAAAGAAATACACCTGATGCGTTTTTGAAAAAGCACAAATTATAGTGTGAAAAGACCCATATCTTGAGAGAAAGGTACCTGTGAATCCTTAGTATTCAAAACAAGAACATAATTCCACTTTAGTATGTATAGATTTCAATCCGTGCTGTGATTATGCAAATGAATAAAATTTTTCTGTGTGGTTTGCTGAAAAGTTCCTAAAATTCTGTTTCAAAATTCTTCCAGTCCTGTTGAAAATGAATTAATAAACTTTTCCATAGAAGCTTAGTAGATTTTACGACCAGAAGGGCACGATTTCTTGTCCACATAGGCCAAGAGGAGTAGCAACCGGTGGCAAAAACTTTTGAGATACTTTTGACCTAAATTATCTTAATTAATACACCAAATAGATCTTGGGATCCAAAAATGCCCAAGATCTAAGATCCAAAAAAATCTTGGGGCTATTCTACATTCAAGACCCTTTTCTGCGCCAAATGTTTGGAAAACCAGAACCTTATAAATACTAGCCAATTGCAAATCGGCGAATTTTGGCGATTTTTATCAGCATGAACGCCAAGTTTGACCAGGTTCTACCAGTTTACATGGAAAGTCAGTTTTGACTTGAACAATAATCAAAGTGGCTACTCATAAGCTTTTATGCAATAACGAAAAATGCCAAGTTGGAAAAACAAAGAGGAGAAAAGGCTCATTCATGAGCCCCAAAAATAATGTAGCAGGTGAGATATCAGAGTCTCAAGCATTTTCATGTAAAGGCATCATGCCAGCCTACAGCTGTAGACTCTGTATAAATACAGGCAATAAATGGTAATGGTGTCTATACTCTCGTAATACGATTTGAAAATAGAGAGGAGCGCCCTCTAAATGATACCAATAAATTGATCTCGACTAGAGACAGCAAATGCGCTGGAGGGACTGGCAGCTGTAACTTACACACAGGTAGCAATTTATATCGTGTGATAGACGCTAGTAAAATATGAAGCTGAATGAACATTCAAGAACAAATAGTTTGTTGCTGGCAGCCTTGGCTCTAGCTGAGAGTCAATCTGCTGATATGATGTGGATCAATGTGTGAATACTTCTATTACATCACTAAAATGTTTCAGAGCTGCAATCAGGAGAACTGATCTGCCAATATTTCGTCAGTGCCAGTATCAAAAGAACTGATCTTATAATCGCCATGCTCACCAAATAAGACTCAATCATTGTCAACTGAAGGCGAGTATCGCAATATATGCCCGGCTATAAAAGGGGCTGGTGAGTGAACAAAACAAAAACAGCAGTGAACAGTGCTTGCATATATTAAAAACCTTTTGCTTTGTGTAGCAACGATTACAGCGTACAAGCTATTGCATGCTATGCTTCTGGATCAACAACAAAAAATAAGCTACTCTTCAAAGAAATCAGTTGTATTCCTAGCAGGGGGGACCAGCACTAGATGGTTTGAAATATTCGTACATGGTCTGTGTGAAAGAAAATATGAGGAACTAAGACAAGCATCATTTTGGTGCAACATGGAGCCTAGACAGCTCAACGTGGCTGTGCCCCATAGCAAACCTTTCATAACTTCTGTAGAATTTATAGGAAAAATCAAGGTAGAAAAATCATAAAAAGATAAAGTACTTATCTGGCTTGTAAGAGAATACCAAAATGGGGCCATCGTCCATCCTATTGGAAACAAAACATATACCTGCTGGACAGAACCGAAAATGTTCATGACAGGCTAACGCCGGGCTTACACTTTGCAATTTTTTGTAGATGACTAAGGCTGGATCCACACCAGACCTTCCTTTCCTAATCCTAAGGTTTCTTAAAGCAAGGTTGCAGTCATTCCAGAGACTCCTGGATCATTTTGTTGTCGACAGGTTCAAGTGCAAAGATTTTGTTGGTGGTGCTGTGTCATGTTCACTTCCTTTGTTGCTGCTATTATATTTTTGGGGCGTTGCCCTGCATTGATCTTACAATGTGATGTAGAAGAGGGGGCCCAGCCCCCCTGGCTGTAGGTTGAGAGGATGCGGTACCTTCACTTTCATTTAATTCTTACATACTGAAGGATGGCTACCCTTCAGCTTTGCTGAGCCTTCAGCTTTGCTGAGCCTTCAGCTTTGCTGAGCCTTCAGCTTTGCTGAGCCTTCAGCTTTGCTGAGCCTTCAGCTTTGCTGAGCCTTCAGCTTTGCTGAGCCTTCAGCTTTGCTGAGCCTTCAGCTTTGCTGAGCTTTCAGCTTTGCTGAGCCTTCAGCTTTGCTGAGCCTTCAGCTTTGCTGAGCCTTCAGCGTTGCTGAGCCTTCAGCTTTGCTGAGCCTTCAGCTTTGCTGAGCCTTCAGCTTTGCTGAGCCTTCAGCTTTACTGAGCCTTCTGATTTACTGAGCCTTCAGCTTTTTAATCCTGGTCGATCCTTTACTGAAAGTCTAAACATCATTAGAAAATACAAAATCGTTTACTTCCCGCGAAAATAGGTGCAGTGGAAAGGTTGCAGTTGTCCCAACTTAACTGTGCCTTCTTTATGTTTAAAAGAGTTAGAATGCCAAGAAAATGTTATTCCGATTACTCGACTTATTGGAATGCATGTTACCCAAGCACAACACAAATCAATGCTAATAATTCCTAGGAACCAATTGGAGCTCGCCACGGCGTAACTGTGGCTTCCCTTAAGAAATCACTTAACACACCTGGGATCTATTTATTTAGGAACGTTTAGGGATACCTCTGAGAGTCCTTGCAGACAAGAGCTGCATCCTTTGTATTTAGTGAATTTCCTTGCATTTTAAGAACGGACTGGTAATCCAAAGAGCAAATAAAGGCTGCTGAAAACTTTGGTGTCACCACAGCCTAACATAATTCTAGTGTAAACGCAAACTAGGACGGGAAAACCATGCTGGCATCAACTTCACACCTACTGTTCAAAAAAGTTGGACATATTATACTTTCTTTCCATTTTTTCTATTGCTCTTTGACATTTCTATTAATCCCTCATGGTGCCAGCAGTCTCGATCTAAAAGCAGAGCCAAACATTGCCTTTTACACCCCAGTATACCCTCTTTGGAAGCCTATTTTAATGAGTTCTAAAGCTGAGCGGAATTGTCTGAAGTCATTCGCGATGCAATTTTGTGCTCTTTTTCCGCTTCAGCTCGAAATACTTATGATAGAGTGCATTCAAAGCCAAGATCGTTCTTCCTGCTCAGTAATTGTTTTACCCTAGCAGGCCCCTTTACTTTGCTTAGGCCAGTGTACCGTTTTCTCCAATTTCTACACATGCTAGCGATAGCAATAGCAGCAGTAGCACATTCACCATTAAAATCAATGATCAAAAGTGCGCAGCTTAAAGCTACGTGCTTCAGGTAAGATGTGATGCAGATGTTGACAACTTCTACATGGGTCATGCTATGCGTTTTGACAGCATTGATCATCTTTCGAAAAGTCTTTTTCAAAAAATTGTATAGTGTAAACCGGGCTTAACACCCATAACACACAAACTGGTTCACATACGCAGCGACGCACTATCTCGTACAGCTCCGGAGGGAGCTAGGCCGATGGCGTAATAGAGTGTTAGTTATTGAAGCATAAAGTGCTGAAATTTCTTCTTGCCTGTTTCCACTTGATCTTCCTGAATGCACTTTTCGCAAATATGAACTCGGTCTTGCTCAATCTGCAATCTATGGTGATTCTATACAAAGTCTAGGACCTCCATTCCCTGCTAAACTTTTCTGTAGGAGCTGGCAATTTGAATGTTCCCACTCTTTTTTGCCGTCTGGATATGCTACAGCCAGCAAGAGAGCAATTTGTCTCTGGCATGCCGTAACACTCTAGTACATCATCTACGATCAATGGTCTAGCAAAGCATTTGCTCTAAATTTTATGCACTTTCATAGTCACTTGATTCCTAGAAACACAATCAAAGAGTTCCGTTCTTGATCTATGCCGGCTTTCCTGAACAGTCTTTTTCTATTGACTAAGCTTCTATAGACAAATAGGACCCTCTCCTCTATCACTTCATAAGCTAAGCTTTATTAATAGAGCTATACGACTTTTAGCACCTAGTAATAATTGCTAAAATTAGATATTTTATTGAGAAATGTTTTGATACATCGTCCTAAAGTACTGTTGACGTAGCTGTATAGAGGAATAGACTATAGGATAATCAGAGACCACATGAAGCTGAAGCAAATTTTTTTCTGTCGTATTCTAGGCCGCAAAAGCGCAGTACGACGAATTTTTGGCGGCAGAAGCTGACTATAGGTTCATAATAAGCTTCAATTCCCAAATGCAAAAATTTTACAGATCAAAATATCTATTTTTCCTCAACTTTTTT
Organism: Cassiopea andromeda; assembly: GCA_018155075.1. Lineage (NCBI taxonomy): Eukaryota > Metazoa > Cnidaria > Scyphozoa > Rhizostomeae > Cassiopeidae > Cassiopea > Cassiopea andromeda. The sequence continues at coordinate 34,779 of WIPJ01000447.1, forward strand.
GCAGCTCAAATTGTCAGCAATTTCCTTGAACTTAATCAGTGTAGCACTGTGTATACCGTCCTAAATATTTTTCCATTCCCTAAATAAATACTGACAGCAACTTTATTCAATCAACAGGATGGAATGAGTTCTGCGACAATTTTCAATACATTTGTCCAAAAATTCTATCAATACAAGTAAATTGTGAACAAATAGTTGAATCAAATCCTGACTGCCTTTCACTTTGTGGGTGAGTGCCTTGCAGTTTTCTGTTCTTTCGGCATGATTCAATAAATTGCTACTCTTTAAGCGTCGACTTGATATAATTTGTTGAATAAATTTTCACACTTATATGATCCTCTTTTTCAGGCCATCTCCAGAAACTAACTGTTATTGCCCGAACGACACATTTAATGCATATTGTAAAAGTCCTACAGTATCATCTAGTATTGCAAGTGACTTCTATTCTTCAACATCTGTCAAACAGTCAATTTCATTATACAACGAAAGCAGTGCAATTCCTTATTATCCAAAAACTTCGACATTGAATGTGCTTGGAGGAAATTTGTCTACAGATGCAAATAGAGAAATTCTCACTATCTCGTTTCCAGTGACAGCCACAGAGACTGCTTTTGTTCGAAATACACTACTATCGACAAGTACAGAGGAAAAGGCTGCCCTCTCATCATATTCAATAGGGTCAAAAACAAGCAGTCATGCAAAATCATTATTACTACTCACTATTGAGGATTCTATCATCTATATGTCTAACTCATTGCATACAGTAGTGTCAGGAGAAGTAAGTGATGGAGGATTGGTACCTAATGGCACATTCACAGAGACATTAGCTCTGTCCATGTTACCCTCACATATAATCTCTTCAAACACAACAACTACTATTGCTGATCCATCTCCAACTCTAACTATGAAGGATTCACTTACCACTATGTCAACATCAGCAGCTTCAACAATGTCAGAGGTAGCAAGCTATGGAGAATCACTATCTGTTTACACCAACATAGACACAGTAACTCTGTTACCATCACCTTCATATAGAGCTTCTTCAAACACAGCAGCTACCACTGTAGATTCATCTCTATTTTCAACTGTGGTTAAATCAGATAGCAAGTTGCCAACTAAGCTATATTCCGATTTCTCCGAAGTTACGACCGAAGTGAAGTCTTTGTTGGACCACAGCGGGAAGGTTTCAGCAACTTTGCCTTTGTCATCTTTGTATGAAACCTCTTCCTTTTCGACTTACGGCATTGATCAGTCAAGCGTGTACTCAGTGAAAGAGCTAACAAGTTACTTCTCAACTTTATCAAGTCAAAAAATCTCAGACTCTACACCCACTGTGGAATCATCGCTAGATTTCAGCAGAGAGGAGTCTGCATTCTCACTTGCATCTGATAAGTTTTCAAAATTTACCACTCATGAACATCCACCTCCAACCACTGAAGAATCAATGCACCAAACATCATCCGTACTTCTTCCATCAGTCCCAGAACCAGCTACTAGTAGAAAATCAATGTTATATTATACAACCGATGAACCCAAGATCTCATTTTCTTCAAATCCACCTGGAATATCCTCAGTATCTACTGGTCATATCAGTTCATCATTAGTCTATGCTGATTCAATCATTGACTCATTTAAGGATACAAAAGGTCACGTTTCAACCACATCAAATCTAGAGGTCTCAGAATTCGCTCTCAGTCTAGAATCATCATTGAGCTACCACAGGATAGAGTTGCAATACTCATTTTCATCAATTCGATACGAAGCAACTTCTCAATCAACTACTTTGCCAATTTCATCTTCAATGGATAGCATTCATCAATCAGTGAGCCACGTGGCTACATCATTGTATCCAACAAACTCGGAAGTCAACAGTGTTGCAAAATCGTCATCAGAGCTCACACAGTCTACTCAGTCAGATCTGCCATCTTCTTATGACGCAGCTTTCATATTGTCTGCTTTATCGTCAAGGTACAGTAGCAAGGATTCTATAGTCTTAATTTCTAGTTCATCAGATCCAAAAACGTCCAAATCCAGCAGTATTGCAGAAGCATCATCTCACCTCAAAACTAAAGAGTCTGTTACCTCATCATTATCACACTTATCCGAAATGTCTTCAGAATCAATTACTCTTACAAATCCATCTTCAGTTGAAGCCTCTAGAAGTATAGAATCATTTTCAGAGTATAGCATGAGAGAGTCACGTTCCTCATATTTATCATTTGTATTCGAGACATCTTCAAGA
>WIPJ01000447.1:39521-62224 GCA_018155075.1 Cassiopea andromeda
AGTTGAAGCCTCTAGAAGTATAGAATCATTTTCAGACTATAGCATGAGAGAGTCACGTTCCTCATATTTATCATTTGTATACGAGACATCTTCAAGATCGCCTACGTTCACATCTAAAGCTTCAATGGAAGCCATGCCAGAATCAGTGAGCTATTTGTCAACATCGCCATATCCAGCAAGCTCAGAAGTCAGCAGTATTTTAGAATCATCATCAGAGCACAACAGCCAGGAATCCATTGCTTCATCGTTATCACGTTTATCCGAAATGTCTTCAGAATCAATTACTCTTATAAATCCATCTTCAGTTGAAGCCTCTGGAAGTATAGAATCATTGTCAGAGTATAGCATGAGAGAGTCACGTTCCTCATATTTATCATTTGTATACGAGACATCTTCAAGATCGCCTACGTTCTCACCTAAAGCTTCAATGGAAGCCATTCAAGAATCAGTGAGCTATTTGTCAACATCGCCATATCCAACAAGCTCAGAAGTCAGCAGTATTTTAGAATCATCATCAGAGCATAACCGCCAGGAATCCATTGCTTCATCGTTATCACATTTATCCGTAATGTCTTCAGGATCAATTACTCTTACAAATCCATCTTCAGTTGAAACTACTAAACAATCAAGTAGCCTTGCGTCTGCTTCATCATATACAACACTCTCAAAATCATCAAGCATCAAGGAATCAAGATCGCATTACACAATTAAAGAGTCTTTACTTTCATTTTTATCCCCTTCGTATGAAACATTCTCAACTTCAAATGGTATTTTAGAGCTATCTTCAACTGAAACAAAAAAGGAATCAATAATCTACATTTCATCTACATCTGATTCAACACCCTCTGTGTCCATTATGCAAAGGCAGTCCTTGTCAGATTCCAAGAGCGAGCAATCAATGACTTCGCTTCTTTCATCTTCTAATGAAGCTTTTTCAATGCCTGGTCCCTCTGCTCCATCATCATCATACGCGAGCAAGGAATCAACATCTCTGAGGATCTCAAACATTGCTTCAACTGCTGTTTCCTCTAAAGAAATTTCATCATCAGACATAGTAAGGTATCTCATATCGACATCCTCATCCATTTCATCTTCTAGTTCCTCACAAACCGGTACCCTCTCAAGAACGTCACCTGTTCCACCATTTGAAACCTTGCTCAGTCCCTATTCTGCATCATTATATTTAGAATTATCAGATTCTACTATTGGAGCAACAACATCTGGAGTTGTGAATCAAGCAAGCATTGTCTCTCCTATCCCAACGTTGCCTTCCAAATCTGTTTGTCTTGTCATTTGTCAGCTTCAGTTATCTGAGATTAATACAAAACCACTAGCTGGTTCATATCCGACGTTTACGGATTCTTTCAAAATTGCTATTGTTCATTTCTCATTTACGAGTAATGCAACATTGAAAGCATATTATAATGGATCTTGGCACAAAGTCCTCAATACAACGGTTGGAAGTGCATTAGTTCTTGGAAGTACGGAGAAATTGCGGTATGAGTTCCTTGATTTTTTTTGGTAGTATATAGATAATTCTCATATAGTCTCTTTGCCGAGACGCTGAAAGAAGTAGGTGTAATGGTTCTAATGCATTTGGTTTTTTGTGAGGATCAAGCTATGTATCTATACATTCTAAGAAATATTCTTAGCTCCATTATATTGCATATTTTAAAAGACCTAGTATTTCATTTTTGCTTTCATTAATGCTTTAAAAGGATGATGTTACTAGTAACATGCCTTAGGAAGAGCCTAATGACCTTTTCATTTCCTAGAAAGCATTTCAGTTGGAGCAAAATTTAGTGTGGCAAATGGATGCGACTAGCATTGGCAATATCTTAAATTAGTTTGAATCAGAAATCTCAACACTTTACAACCTTTTTCAGAATCAAATTTGTTTCTGTTCTTAGCAACATTGTTATATCTTCATTTTAGTGTTGATACTTCAGCAATGGTGTCTGGTGAGTTTCTAGTTCAAATTGCAAATGTATCTTCCATCTTGGCAACTGGATCACGTATTAATGCCACTGGCCAGAGATTGTGCCAGCTCAGCATCTTGTACATTCCCACTTTTGATGCGCACCGTCTAACTTTCAGCAGCCATCGCAATGGTCAGAAGATGGTTTTCTTCAAAGACAGAATTTATGCAAGTATAAATTAACTATCACAGAGTTACTTATTAACCACAGCCAGCCTATTAATAATAACTTAACACAATACCTAGGGAAAGAGGGCTGATCAATAGGAAAGAAAGACAATAGAGCATATCTGCGCAACTGTCCGTACCTAAGTTTTATAGGTTCATAGATGTCAGAAAAGTGTGCAGGATAGTACAGGAGAAGAAGGACCAAACATTATATTATACTATTTTCGGGGTCATTCATTATTTATACCTCAGGGTGGGGCTGCTTATTAGAGTAATGTCTTTGCTAACCAATCTTGTGCATAGTAAAAATAATAGCTATTCAACCAATCAGAGCTACTAAAAATGTAATGCCCAACCCACAGAAAAATGGAATTGAAAACCATCAACAGAAAGGAAAATGAAGCAATGGATGGTCATACCTAACAGAAAGTAATACACCTGTAATTGCTAAATGGATGCAAGTTTCCATGATCCAACTAATCTGTCATACCACGTTGTTTGAACAAGTCCATTGTCTGTGTTAAATTCCTCATCTTGGAGTCCGTCATCCCAATCTTCTACCGCATCTAAATCATTGAACACTAGGTCATTGTCAATGTCCTCATAATCTTCATCACATTCTTCCACATCGCTTTCCTGACTGCATTCACTGTCATCCTGATGTTCATGACTTGTAACTGCAATATTTGACATAGCTTGGGGCTGCCTTTTTGGGGTCTCTTTTCTCAAAACATCTGGTGTAATTGATCTTACTTTATCTTTCTTGCTACATTTTTTGTTCAAATTATGCCGTGCCAAATATTTTTCAGGCTCCAGAACAAGAAAGGTATTAATTTTTCCTGTTATGAGAAGTTCTAGCCAATCATAGCATTCATAACTATCATTTGCTTTTGCCACCCCTCCTCTTGCTTTGTTCAATTTGCTTCCTGTCCATTTTTACTGATAGATCTCTTAGATATTCTATGCAGGAAACAACAAGCCTTTTTTCAATTGCAAGTTCAATTGCTGCATTCTCTTTGGCTGCGCTATCCTCAAGGGAAATTTTCCTTCTTTGAATAGGGATGTGATATACACTCTTGGCTGCCAATGATCAACGTCCCTAGGCTTGCCGTTTGGTACACAGATAAATAGTGTCCATTATTGTCAACATCAGGCTTTGGCTATTTTATCTGTTTTGCAAGAGGCCCAGTCCAACCATGCATTGAGGAAAATTCACAGACTGATCCATTTTCACTGCAATAATTCTTAACATATTCCATAAAGAGCTCCCCAATCCTACAAAGCTGGTCAAAAAACTGCAAAATTTTGCTTGCATAGCCTGAGCCTGGTACTTTTTTCTTCTTGTAATCTGTAGTGACTGTATTAAATTGTAAAATATATTCCTTATTAATAAAAAAATATTCATTAACTTCTTCAGAAAGTTTGAGGCTAGTAAATTCTCCTACAACAGGTGCATTGTCAATCCTCCTGACAAGCTCATTAGCAACTCCCCATGCATTCTTTTTCACTCTTTAGCTTTTATGGGCTTCAAACTCACTAACACTCATATTTTCAATCTCATTACTTGTCATCCCTTCATATTTCTTAATTGATTCCCAGTCAATAATGGCTCCAGCCACTATTGAATCTGCTATAGCAGAATTTGTTCTTTCTGCCTCTCCTTGGCTACTGTCACAACGGGTTTGATGAACTCTAATCCTATAGTCAGAATTCTGCATTCTTCCAAACTCAATGCCTCTAATCTTGATTTCAAAGTTTGATACAGCACCTGAAGGACCAGCAACTGTGAAGTATGCAATTCTGGGTTTCACTGGTGGGAGTCTTAAATCATTACTTGTCTGCAGTAACCCGGAACACAGTTGCTTTATTTTAGGTCTAATAAAAACTCTGTGCTGATCAATATCATTGAGAAGCTTCTCATTGTCTTCTTTATCCTTTGAGGATATTTTTGTCATGACTGTATGTGAAACTGGTGTCTAATACATTAACTTCTCAGGCCGGTCATACTTTGGCAATTTCCCTGCCTTTTTGATATCAGACAAAGTCAAAGTTATCTGATTTCTTTTACCTGAAAAGCCTTCACTGGTACTAGGCCGAATGTATGGTTTATCTTCTATGCTATGTAAGAGGGAAAAATGCTTCACATCCCCAGCTGCTTTAGAAAATAACACCATTTTTGCATTCTTTACATGTGCTCTCTGATAATGAGCATTTTCATTCTGACTATCATTCTACAAGGTAATTTGCCATGTCATTGGCATGAGATACTTTTTCCATTATGCCAGTAACCTAGAAAATAGCAAAGAAACATTTTGATTCCAAGCAAATATATTGAATCCCATTTTAAGTTACCACTTTTCAAGAAAATAATAACACAAAAATTTCTAGAGAAATAGGAAAACATTCTAAAATCAAATTGGTGAAGAGATTTGCCTTTTACACATTCCTTGAGATTTCACGACTATCAATACCAATGGCTTCCAACTGCTGCCTCGACCGATCAAGCCCCATAAAACCCTTGGAACTACTCTGTCTCACACTGAGTCTATTGCTGCTAACACATTGTGAATGAAAATGGGATCCAAAACTATCCTTGAGGTGAACTGGCTGTTTCTTACAGCAAATTGGAGTCTTCATGCTGCATAACATAAACAAATAGGTCCCATTGTAGATGCAAAAGAGCGTACAAAAATTCATTTTAGTCAGCGTTCACGTACGGTGCTTTGATATCATAAAAGTTATCAAAGAAAACTTCCAGGGCACCGTCAAATTGCAAATAACAACCAGTGAGCTCGTTCCCATCTATACCTATTAGGTCTGCACTTAATAGGTCAAAAACCGAGATCAGTCCATTCAGCCGCCTTTTCTCAACAACAGAATTTCTACTTCCTGCGATTGCAAGCAATTTTTCGAGTTTGTGTCTGTTTTCTCTAATACTGCAAGTTTGCTGTGATTTCAGGACATTTTTCGAATGTCTTGAAGTGAAATCAAATGGTGTCTTGCCTCATTTTTCCCTTTGCGTCCGCTACGTCTATTCTCTTTATTCCTGTTGCCATCTTTCTGTAACCTGTGGTTTAAATTTCCCGCCAGCAGACTATCGATTGATTCCATACCTCACGTTACTCTGTGCCCACATCACAGAATAGGAATTACACAGAAGGCTAACTTGCGTCGGTATCATCTGAAGTTTGTGGTCATGGATTTCAGCTGAATTCCGCATTAAATTCGTCTTCATGTCAAGGCGAGACCTTCTCGCAGCGGGAACCACGACTTTATTTTGCTGTTTCGAAGCAGAGACAGTGCTACGCGGGATTACAAAGTGAAGGACCATTTCGTTCAGCTATAGAAAGATAAAGTGAATTGTGTTCTTGTTACATGTTATTTTTAAGGTATCCTTCACTTCCCATAGGTAGGTATGCTATTGTTTTGTCAGATTAAACTTGCGATATTGACCAATACGGGATTGCCCCTCTAAGCTGTATACAACTTGTTGCAAGGAAAAGATGGATTTACGCTTCTGAGTGGTTTTGATGTTGTCAGTCACAAATTATGGCATTTCTTGAGTACTTTGGTAACAGTGGCGGCTGGTGCTAATGGGAATTATTGGCAATGCCCCCCACCGAAAAAGGATGAAAAGAAAAAACTGTGCAGTTAAGCTATAACAGTGAGAAAAATATAAAATGTTATAATCCTAGCATGTTTCATCAGGCATTCAGGGGCGCGAGGTTCGATTACGTATCATTATGTTGACTTGAGTCTCGTACGTAAGCATTTTCAAAATGATGTCATTTTCTGGGGAAAACAGATTCTGCCCTTGGAATCGGCTACTTGACATGCGCAATAGCAAGGACAAAAGGCCAATGCGGAAAAAAGTAGCCGATTGGTTAAAATTGACGACAATTGGGCAAGAAACATTTTGCCCACTCCGTTACAGCTACAGTATCAGCACATTACATAAAGTAGTAGAAGGCATAAGTACAATAAAAAAGGTTAACCATTGTTTAAGTTGTGCTAAAGGAAAGCAACAAAGAGACCATTCAAATCAAGATCATCACATTTGGAGGATATATTGGATATTGTACACACAGATGTAGTGGGACCATTTCAGATATAGTCGATTGGTGGGTCTCATTATATATGCACATTTATAGATGACCAGTCAAGATATGCATTTGTGCACATGGTTAAATCCAAGAAAGAGGTGCTTGAGAAAATTGGGAATTTTGTGAAAATGATGGAAATACGAACAGGAAGATCAATAAAGAAAGCCAGAAGTGACAATGGGAGTGAATATTCTTCTGTAGCAATGAAGGAATTTTGCAAAAAGAAAGGTATTCAACATCAGTATAGTACTTCATATACACCTGAACAAAATGGAGTGGCAGAGCGTTTTAACCGAACAATAGCAGAGAATATGCTTCTATGTTATATAATGCAAAGTTACCTAAAAAGTTTTGGGCAGAAGCTATAAACGTTACTGTATACCTCAAAAATAGATCTCCTCATTGATACCTTGATGGAATTTCACCCTTTGAAATTTTTCATGGACAAAAGCCAAATTTGTCACTGAATTTATTGAGTCAGGTTATGTCTAATCCAAACAAAGAACATTGGTCTTCAGTAAAGCATATTTTGCGATACTTACGTGGCAATACTGAACATGGATTATGTTATACAAGGAACAGTGGAAATACAATTTTAACTGGATATAGTGACTCTAGCTGGGGTGATTGTATTGATACAAGACGTTCAACTTCTGGACATGTGTTTCTCCTGGGTGGCAATTTGATTACTTGGAGAACAAAGAAGCTATCTACAGTAGCAAAATCTTCTACAGAAGCAGAGTTAGTTGCATTGAGTCAAGCTACACAAGAGTGCTTATGGCTACGTCAATTGTTGAAGGATTTAGAATTTACTCAGAAAGATGCCAGTGTTATTTTCGAGGACAATCAAGGTTCCATAAATTTGAAGAAACATCACAAACTTCATGATCGTACGAAGCACATTGCAATACATGACTTGTTTTGAAGAGAAAGAGTACAATCAGGGGAAATCGATGTTTGCAATTGTAATACTAACAAAATGTTAGCAGATATTATGACAAAATCAGTATCACGTATACAATTTCTAAAGATGTGTTTTTTACTTGGAATCAAGAATAGAAATCAATAAACGACGCTGATTATGGGTTGCTCTTAGAATCAGACTTTGACTTTAATCAGTTCCGTTGATGTCGATGTTGTTGTTATTGTTGTTGTTGCTGAACTTTGAAATTTGGCCTATTTACGCTACACAGTGCTGTCGTACTTCATGAGTGCTAGATTTGATTATCCAAGTTAATCATTGTGTTCAAATACTATGTGTTTATATTTGCATCATTAGATATTGTGAGGCAGTTTTTCTTTGTATACCTAGTACAATTTTACAGTAAACACAACGATCATGCAAATAGAATGGGAAATCAAACCCAGGTAACTGTGTCTAACACTATTAAGGGGACATTACCCCCAAGAATTCGCTGGTATTGTAGCTATAAGTGCTCTGCACTGTCATTAAGCTATTCCAAAACAGCATTCAACATGCCCTCCTGATCTTTTTCTGCTTTCTGAGGACTGGGTATTCAATAGTAGCTCGGAAGGATTCTATTATCGCATATATATTCCTTCGTTTTTATTGGGGCTGCACTTTCCAAAATGCATTGCATGCAAACATTTTATCAACAGATCTCTGCTAGCAAGTGGATATGTGCTATCCAACACCTTGCATGATAGAATATCTGCATAACCTGTTTTTAAAGCACTTGAAAACAAAATTTTGAGAAAGTAGGCTTCGCCTTTTCTCAGCACAAGACTTAGACCAGGTACATACTGAATAAATTAGGATGAAAGTTCAGTTTTCTCACTCCTAAAGCCGGATTCTGCTTAAAGATCCACTTTTTCTCACGTCAAAATGCAACACATGACTGTTGCAATGAATATTTTCTATGTAATTCTAGTTCCGCTTTGTACTTCCCGCGGCTTTTTGCTAGTCATTATCAGCCATTATGATTCCCTGTTGATATGCCAAGTCACGTGACAGAGTTCTTATTCTAGTCCTACTTTTTTCTATGCATACAACAGACATGGCGGAGAAATTTCAAAACACGTGTGGAAGTACTGTTAGTAATGCGAGTGAAACCAATTTTATTGATTGGTTGGGATCCAGTGGCTTGAAAAAATGTGCAGCAAGATTTTCTGCCAATAGTTACGATGATTTAGACTTAATAAAAACTATAGATGAAGACGAAATCAAGGAGATGATAAAGAATATTCGAATTTGAAGATTAAGAAACCAGGACACGTTGTGAAAGTGAAGAAATGCATCGATCAATTAAAGAATGCTGTCTTAATTGTTGAAAAGCAAATGGAACAGCCAACTACAATTCCGTGGAAAACACAAAACAGCAATTGTTACCTCTTATGCTCAGGGTGTCATTCCATAGGAGAAATTGCTTGTTAAAGTTAGTCAATGAGATTGGGTCTATCCCTTCCTAAGAAAAAATTATTGAGCCACGCCCACAAGCAAAGTAATGAAAGGAAAATGGTGCTCTCACTTTTGATAAAATCAAGTGGCATTGACAACATTAAATTTGCAAAATGGCATATTTTCCCTCATTTTGTTGGATATAACTATTATGAGAAAAAGTTTACTTGCTCTTTAGTCTAGTTTTAGCTATGCTTTACCCCTTCAGATTCTACCTTGGTCTCTACAGCATAGATATTCGTCATAAATTGGTGCTAGGAAAGTAATCTCAAAGCCTCACTCAGTACATACCCTAAAAAATAGAGTTTTCTTACAAAAATTGTAGATGAATATTGAAGATAATTTTTAGGAGCTATGGAAAAATAATCATTTCCATTGTTTGGAATTTTTATAAGCCTATATGTACACTAACTTGGCAAAAGATTGAGTTGTTATATACATGGTATAAAATGTTATTATCTTTAATCTATAGCATTATTTCTTATGTTTCTTTCCAATTTTTATCTCTGACTAACTTTATGAATAAATTTTATTTATCCAACCCTTGAAAAGAAATACCCAACCTTAAGGCTGCCTAAAAAATCATATTTACCCAGCCTTTTTCTCTTCGGCCCCAACCCGAGATATACATAATGAGGTATAAATAATTCTGCATACGTAAACAATGTTAATACTGTGTAATTTGATTACTCTACGATTTTTCTTTCACAGGTTAATCAATTATTCAACACATCTCTACTTGTCCTCAATTTTCAATCAAATCTTCAAGCGCCGGCACTCTACCCAAATGTTACATGCGTCAAGGACTACTTGGCACGAGTGCAATATGTTAAAAAGTGTATTCCAAAAATTTCTGTGACCTTTGGAGGTATGCTAGTTATTGTATTCAGATGCTATACTTCTGCCATCTCTTTTGGAAGTTTATTAAGATAATCATATTTTACGAGCAAAAGAGAAGCAGAACCGTCAGCCATTGCCAGTGAATAGCGTCGTTCAACAAGTTACTGTCGTGGGTATCATGGCATAGAAACATTTAAGGGGAAATTTCACTCTTGGAACATACATACAAAACTTTTTTGGATTAAAGGAGTGGTCATTTTTCATGACCGGGGTGGGGGCCGAAGAGAAAATGGTGGGGTAGCTTAACAAAATGAGCTGTGCTAGAAGGGGTAGCAAAAAATCTTTGAACACAAGAGTAGGGTAAAAAAATGAATCATATTTAAGCTTGAATGCGAGTCTTTAATATGAAACTCAGATTAAAGATCAATACAACAATATCAATGTTAAAGGAGATATACCTATGATAATTGTAGTTCAATGTCTCAGTAAGTTAGGGCAAGATCTATTGGCCCAACTTTGAGGCATAACTGAAGCACAACTTCCCAACTGAGGCCCAACCAAGGCACAACAAAGCTAGAGAGGTCCAAAGTCCAAAGTGAGGCTCAATGACGAAACATTGATTACTTTCTATACTGTGGTTTTGTAGGATGGAATTTGATGTTCAACTACTGTCTCATTTTTACAACACGCTTATGGACCAGAGTCATTTACACCATCATGCCAAGGTAGAGCAAGCAAACAAACAAGTCCTTTGGGAAACTTGTCATTCTTGCTTGCTTGGGCCGCCCAAGTTTCAAGGCCCAACGGAGGTGAAAAGGTCCAAAATAAGGCCCATTCACGTAATATTGATGATTTTTGAAATTGCGACTTTTAGTTTTTTGCAATTTTTCATCATACTGGAATTAGACGTTGTACTGCTGTGTTGTTTTTGCTCATTGACCAGAAAAGCGTGCCTAGATAAGATGGGCCTAGAGGAAGCGTGCCTAGATGGGAAACCAATGTCCAGTTCTTGTGTTGCTGGGCCTCACTTGTGACATCAAATTGACCACCAAAGGATAAAAAGCCACCATTATCTGTGGTTAGGACTCAATTTGTACCTTAAATTGATCCCCCATCAAGAGATAACAAGTTAACATTAATTTTTTGGGTGCCAGTGTGGGCCTTAAATTGACTCCCAATTGATAGAAGTAATTATTATTATGTGGTAGGAGTTCATAAAGTTGGTATTTAACTGGAAAAAGTAATAAATATTTTGATTGGGCCTAATTTGGACTTTAAGTTGATGAAACATCCCAGAGGATAAAATTAGTGCAATATGTTGTAGTTAAATTAGTGCAATGTGTTGTAGTTAATTGGAGCCTATGCACTTTTGCAGTAACTTCATGAAAATATTAAGGTTTTATTCTTTATAATGTTTCTATTGTAAAACCTTTCATATAATGTTGGCTTGAGAATCTGTAGAATTATATGCTTTAAGCTGAAGAACATAAGTCGCAACTGTTGAAGAGAACTAGGTAGGGTAAATTGTTTTTCCAACTTGCCGTTGGTAGGGTAAAGAAAATTTGGCCTGAGCAAATGGTGAGAAAAAACATTTTTGAGAGTATGTAATATTTTCTCTTCGGCCCTCACCTCGGCAATAAATAATGATCACTGCCTTATTTTGCAACTCTGATGCAGAGGTATATTGTTCATAAATAGTATGTTGTAATGATATAAGTAAGAATTAAACATCTTGATAAAAAGGGCGTGCATTGTTAGATGGCGATAAGAATACTGAAAACTTGCATTTACTGCATCAGAGAGCCGAGCCCTACTTAGTTGATAGTGTATTTGCTATGCTTTGCGGTAAAAATATCTTAAAAGTGAAAGAGTTCGACCTTTCATATCCTCAACTTTCTTATCGACCATCAGATTCAAGGAACTTCGTACAGTGACTTTGACTGCATTGATTTGAATGTACTAATTTCAAGACTATTGATCTTCTTGCTTCAGGTAACACCAATCTACTACCTGTTGACACAGGTAATATTGATTATACTTTCATGACAACTGCAAATGTTTCATTTGGATTGTTGTATGTATGCGGAAATGAAACGCTCCGAAATGAAAATCATCTGCTCTACAGACAAATACAAAGGAAGAATTGCCAATCTAACATTATTAATGCTCCGTATATCCCTTATCGTTCAAGCTCAGTTGAGTATTTCATACGAGACATCACTGGATTTCAAGCCGAAGACCAAGGTTGGTAACTTTTAGGTCATGTTAATTCAGGTGTTGTTTGTTTAGTGTAAGGAATTTTGAAATCATGTTTCCTTTCTCATGACGTTTTGTACTCCAAATGACATTTTTGATAGTATATTTGGCTGCTAAGAAACGCCGTAAAAGATAAAACATTAGTTATGTAGAGATAATTCCAAATAATAAAAATAAATGTAGCCATCAGTCGATAAACAACTTGCATTTCAAAAAGCCTTGTGTTTTCTTTCCCAGTCCATGAAGGCTATTCATTCTTCTACTTCACATAATATGTTGCTTCAATGCCATATTATCCTTCATTTTTTGCATTTGATCCATTATGATGTTTCCATGCCATAAATGATAAACAAGCTTCAGTCCATTACTTCTTAATCTTCATTTATTGTACTCTAGTGCAGTACTTCTCAATTATTTTTTTGCAAGAGCCCCCATGGAAAGAGAAAATATTTTGCACCCCCACCTGCTAAAAATAATGTATATGTGTACTCCGAGTCATACACGACCCCTCTAGCATTGCATCGCGCGCCCCTTGAAGGGTGCGCCCCATTATTTGAGAAAGGCAGAATTAATTGAACAAGAGCGTTTGACAGCTTGAAGGCTTTACTCATTGCAAATCAGTTAGTATTTGTTATTTATCTCTCTAGGTATAGCGATTGTTCATTCACAAAATGAGTTTGGTTCATTTGAATGGAGAACTGGATCAAATGGCACATGGCAGCAAATATCGTTCATTACCCAAAATCAAAATACTTCTGTCAAATTGATCCTTCTGAAGCCCAATGATAAGATTAGGTTCACTTTGAATGGTACAAAGCTAGAATGGGACGCAACTGCCGCTTTGAACAAAGCCTCAATTAAGTTTCATAAATGGGATGCAGCTGATAATAGAGGAAGTGGAGTACACTACATGATATCTGGAACTAATGAGCTTAATTGTGAAACAAGCCATTTATCCTTTTGCTGCAATTCACAATTCCTTGTGCAAATTCCGCTTGGAGGATGTGATCAAAAGCCGGGATCAACATTAAAGAATAATACTTGTGGAGAATGCAAATTAGTTGAAAATCAAATCTACAGAAAATGCAATGACTGCAACGCTGTTATAGGTAATAATTCATCATAAAAGTTTGTAATGTTTTGCGATCAAGCGTGCAGTATGTCCCTGGCATCCATTAGAAAGGCTCCTACAGATTATTTCTCTTCTATTGAGTAATAGCAAAAAGATATCCGGGACACTTAGGTTAGGCTCTTAGCTGGATAGTATCTATCGCTAGTTAATTGAAGCTAGAAATTATAAGAGGGCTTGTTGTCGGTTTTAGTAAAATAGTGATTAAAGTTTTTATGGAAACGTCTTCTACTTTAGGTTAGTAAACTTTGTTCTACTATCAGTCTTAAGATTTTCTTTTTAAGTGAACAACACAAATTTTATTTAGACAATCCAAAATCACCTGCATTCTTCATTTCATTGTAGCTAGTTTGCTTTTACTAGCCTGCTTGTGCTTTTGAATTTTGCATCGTTTTGTGAAGATTTTGTGGTTAGTTTTAATTATTTTGTGCTACCCTTGCAACCTGCAATGGTTTATTTCATTTTGACATGAAGAGAAGCTTTACGTCATGTCTTTGCAGAGGAACGTGAATACGACCTTTTAAAATAACTACACACTTTATTTATCTATATATGGAGTCTATTACCTGATGTGGCATTCGAAATGTGAAACAAAATCAAGCATTTTGTGACATTGCATGCTGACATTCCATATTTGGAGGCAAACTCCTGACGTCAGTCAGCTTTTTGGTAGAAGTTGCAAATTGCTAAGAAGATAAGCAGTAACTTAGTTAAAGCAAAAGTAGACAGGATTCAATGTTTAATGCAGGATTAGAGTTGGCAACAAAACAATCGTTGAGTTTCTCAGTTATAAGCAAACTTTTGCAATCTGGTCTCCTTTTAGATGGATGTTCAAAATGCACCATGGGTAGCACAGGCAAAACATTCAATTACCTCAAAGACTGCCTTGGACTTTGTGATAAAGCTATTAATGACTCTTGTGGAAACTGCCTCTTAAAATCTGCATCCAAGAACTTCATCGACTGTAATGGAGTCTGTAATGGAAAAGCGTTCAACAATAGTTGTGGGCATTGCGTAAATGGCACTACTGGCAAGCCAAATAACCTAGGTAAGATATTATCTGAATAAGCTGTTTTTAGTTTCTACATGGTGCAATTACATGATCTGTTATCCAAAGTTAGTTACTCTATAATAGGGAAAGATTCCTTCATTGCTTGGAATATGAAGTGGTTTTTTTCCGATGTGTAGGGATGGATGAATGCGGTGTGTGTAATGGCAATGGATCAAGTTGTCAGGATTGCAGTAGAGAGCCAAATGGCAACAAAGTAAAAGATCATTGTGGAAATTGTCTTCCTAAAAACCATCCAAGCTTCAACAATTGCACTAAATTCATTGATTTTCCATCATGCTGGGCAATAGAGAATGAATTGGAAATAAATGTGATTGGTGTGCGAGGATACAGAGCATCCGAGTGCAGCTTTGTGCTGAACTCTCTCCAGTAAGCATCATGTAATTTCAGCTATGAGAGTAAATAGATAAACTAATGTAGGTGTAATATTCCAGATTGACTTAAGTAGTTATTGATTCCCCTAGCTGACATCAAATTGAATAGTGTAAAATAAGCTGGAAGATTTTACTTCGGCTCTGAAGTCTCTTTTCATGTAATGATCTCATTCGGGTGCAAGTCATCATTTATTTGATCAACTGCATTCTTTCTGATTTTATTTGCAAATTCTGCTTAGTTGTCTATATAATGTGATATGAATAGGTTTGTTCTAACTCGATCCTTATTCAAGTAAATATTTCATATTCTTCTAGGTATCAGTTGAACACTCAGTTTATCAACGACACAACAGATGCTTCGACTTTCAAGATAAGTGCGTCATCAATTAATCCAAATGATTACTACCTGAAATGCAATTTTACCTCCGGCTCAAACAAAATTGCCATCCAAACATTGAATGCAATTAGAATGTACTCAAATTTGAGTACAAGCGTTACATCAAGTTCTCCATTAGAGGCTCCAGCAAATTCTGCATTCGATTTAACTATTACTGGACCAAATTTCCCTAACTGTTCTAATGTGAAGTGTATTACAAAAAATGGTTTGATCTTTGAAGCAACCATGGATAATGCAAGCATAGTTAGATGCCATGTTCCTAAATTGCCTCCTGGTTTTCTAAAAGTGTTACTGGCATTTTCAACAAGAAGAGTATTTGATGAAGGGAATCATGTAACTGTTTCATTGTTCCTCATTGCTGCAAACGTCACTTCAGCAAAATTTCAAAACAGCCTTAATAAGATCTCTATTACTTTGGACGCTGACAGTTACACATCTAACTCATCCTGTTCAGCATTCTTGAAGAACATCTCAACGCTTGGTAACTCTCCGAAGTGCCTCTTAACAAGTACTAGACAACTAACTGTCTATTTAGGGAGAGGTGCGTCTATCGTCCCCGGTGATACCTTGATATTTGTGCTCAGCAGCATCAATAGAAATGCGATAACAAAGTACCTCGCCCAAGAGCAGTCTGTTGTTGTTCTAAGTCCAATCAAGCCAATCCTACCAAAGGTGCTTCTCCATACAGCTGCCACTGTAGGTAAGTGACTGCTTACTGGGAGCTTTTCCTGCTTCAACTTTCAACTTATCGCTTGAATTTTTGAGTGCATGTCATAGATAATGGGTCATTTATGCAAGCGTTTGGATGCAAGCGTCTGCATATAATTTGTTACGCATTTCATTAACTTCTCAAACGCATTGAATCAGTCAATAGAATCAACTGCTGTTGAACCACATTCCATGTCTGGATTGCTTAAAGAGCTGTGATATATGAGATTGTTTCAACGAACGGCACTGGTAGCGCATGGCCTTTTGGCACAAATTACTTTTAAGCTATAAGTTAATGTAATTTACTTTTTACAGAAATAAGTTTTTCAGCAGATTACAAATAAACATTTCTTCCAAGCATAGAAGATATAAACCTTTAAGAACAATTCAACAGACAGACTAGCTATGCTGACGTCAAGTATTTTTTCAAAAAGTACATATCAGGAAATTCTTTTTGAACCCATCCCTCTCCCATTCGCTTATTAATTTTGAACCAAAATGAAATGGTTTCATTTCAAATCTAGAAGCTTCGCCACCAGATGAGTGATGAATGAAAGTTATTTCTGTCAGAGCCACTGGAAGCATGTTTAAAGTTTGCTTTCAATAATATAGGCTGTCTTTTCACCCGGATCTCGTCAGTTACAGCCTATCTTTTGGTTTTTTACTTTCATCATTTTGCCAACCCCCTTCTATTGCAACCCCCGAGCCATTATACCTTTGAATATTTTCCAACCCTATGTTTATTACCACCCCCCCTTCTATTCCGATTTGGAAAGTAGAAATAATGCAACCAGAACTCGTTTCTACTTCTCTGTCATCTCCTGATGCAATGAAAAATGTGCAATTCTTCAGAAAGCTTTTTTGCCTGGAAAAGTAAAATCGGGCATGGAATAGGCCTATGTGACTGTGAAAGAGTAAAGAGTATCTGAATTCTTATGGCCTAATTTTCTTGGTTAATGTTTTCCTTGTTTTTCGTATGCAGGAAGTTGTGCAGATATTTACCTTTCTGGAAGTGATTCATATGGTAGCGCTGGTCGCCCATTGAAATATTATTGGAATGCCTCTGTATCTCCTTCACATCAATTACCCTTGTCAAATGCACAACAATCAGCTCTTGAAGAGATAAAACAGAATCTCTCCTCCGCCATTAACCAACAGATAGTCACACTGCAAGCCAATAGTAGCCTTGTTGGCATCCCAATTAAATTTGATTTGTGTATTGAGAATTTTTTGAATCAGAAGGGATGTGCAACGAAGACAGTTACAAGGGTCAGTAGCAATGTTCCTGTTGTTGATGTTGGCCATGATCAGAGGAGTCATCTAATAACAAAAGAATTCATTATTAATGGTAACAATATGATTTTTCTCTTTAGTCATAATTCAATGGTTGTTTTTTAAATATGATGATTGTTTCAGAATGTTTAATTTCAATTTCCCAACAAAGGCTCTGATATGGATTTTCCCAGAGTGGATTATGAGCTTAGAGTAAGCTTCTTTCTGGAGTGTCATGTTACTCCTGTATGCTTTGTTTGTTTTATTTTCAATTCTTGAAGAACAAACCTCAAACCATATGTTTCTATTTCAGCTAATACATATTTTCAAGTTAAATGTTTGCAAGCTTCCAAAGGATTTTGGTATCAATGGTCATGTAGTGGTGGCATTGTTTTAAATCCAAGTAATATTTCCACGCTTTATGTCCCATCTGGAACATTTGAAGGAGGTCAAGTAAGTCTCTGTAGAATTCTTGTAAGCAATAGTGGCTTTAGATATGAATTTCTGCCTCGCAGTATTGCCATTGTTTGACCCCTTTCAAGAATAACTTTCAATTTGAAGTGTGCTTGGCAAATATTATCCCATAGCAATTTGATGTTTTTACCTAAGAAAGCACACCTAAAATCCCGAATATAAACCCTCCCAAACATAGGCCACCCTGTAAGCTAACTCTGATATCATTCCAAACATAAGCCCCCCAAATAAAGGCCCAGGCTTACCTTTAGGATGCTGTGCATATAGTTAGGACAATGAATGACAAGTGGGCAAAGCATATATAGTCCTGTATTTGCTTGCGTCCTTTACTTAAGTTTTACTTATAGAATGTTGCTACTAGTCTCTCTGATTGGACACGAGTCCACGCACAAGTCATTTATTAGCGCAAGAGACCCTCCTAATAAAGGCCCCCCCGGAATAAAAGCCCCTCCAAAAATAAGCCCTCCCGAATATAAGCCCATCAAAAAATGCGTACTAACCTCTATAAGTTCAGGGCTTATATTCTGGGCTTTTTGGTATTGTTATGACGCTAGCTTCAGTTAACAGTCAAGTCTGTTGGGATATATTCACATTGAAATTTTGCAGCTTATTGCAGTACCCTGTAGTGGTCACGAGCCCTCTGAATGCTCATCATTGATGCATTGATGGCTACAATGCGCTGAAAATACAGCTTACCTATCAGAGAGATCCTGGTCGCACCCTTATGCCTATAGAGGATTGCACTTTTTTAGCTCCTAGCTACTTTATCGATGTGCCCTTTTGGTATATTTTCTTAGTTGCTAATTTCCATTTATTTTAGCGCAAATTCATAATGCGACCATTGCACCTCTTGTTTCCAAGGATGACTTCAAGGGAGGCTCAGGGGGTGGAGCTCCTCTTGTTAAATCACTGTTCGCTCTTTCGGCGGGTTCACCCCTCCCCACCATTCTTATGCTTGCTTTGTTTTTCAAAGTACATTAACCTTGCTTACAAAGTGCTTTGCATTGCTATGCTTAATTTTGCGCTACTACATGGTTAAAGAGACGTCTAATTGCTCATTACAATATATTAGTGTTACTATATCTGCATCTTTGAAACTAAGGGCGTGGTTACACCAAAGCCACACTCAAGTATGGGTGTGGTTGCACCTTGATTCCACTTGTTAAAATTTTTAGAAATCACTACTGCTTGTTTCATACTTATTACACTTTTGTTGCAGAGTTACAAAATAGATCTAACTGTCTCACCAACGAGTGATGTAACTGCATCAGCTAAAGCTTCAATCACCCTTTTGGCAGTTGCCTCGACTCTAAACGTATTCCTAAATGGTAAGCATTATGCTAATGAATATGTCTTAGTAAAGTGCCATATAGTAATGATAATTGCGTTCAAATATGCCATTCGATTTTATTTTATGGATTTTTATCATAGTCCACTTAAAAATTTTGATTTGCAGCATTCAATAATGATCAATTTCTCACCTAGTTCCACCCCACATAAGCATGATGGAGCAGCTAGATTTTACGCCTGAAGATCCAGATAACCCTGGTGCAACACTGCTAGGGACATGTTTTGTCTCCTTTCAAGATGATCAGAGTAGATCTGTGATAACATATGATGGAACGAGCCACAGGTCGTTGGTACTCAATGGCTGCAATAGATTTCAGATTCCTGTGAAAAATCATTTCACTTCAGGGAAATGGTAACTACATACGTTAGCTACGCGTGATTTTTCTTTCCATGTTAAATATGCCAGAGAAGGGTTTTGCTTGTTATCAAAAAAGAGATGTTCAAATTCCTCGCATTTTCTTGGTAGTTTTTAGCATTAAAGCTTCTTCATCAACGAGAGATTGTGCAGAGTCATCATTTTCATCGTTGTTTCTGATATCTCTTGCCACATAAAAATTGAAGAAGCCCTCAAAAGTTGATTGAAGATTAATTCAGTTCCTATAACTAATTCAGTCAACCAACGAAAGTAAATCATAATTTTTATTTAAGCCATCGATGCTTTTTACTCTCATGTTAGAAAAGGTGTAAGCGTGGAAGAACGCACTTTTCTAATTTAGCTTATAAATTTTGCCTGTAGACTTACAGACTGCACCACCAACACAGTGTTTGCTTTCAATTTTTTGTGCCTTGCAGCTACAAATCTAAGCTGGATTATGAATATCAAGGACAAACTGCCATCTTTGAGAAGGAATTTTGCATTTCAAATTCTGAAGTACCAGTGACTTTCATAACACCACCAACTCAGAGAGATAAATTTGACGTTTCTTCTCAGCTGGTTTTAAAAGCTTTGATCTACTACTCAAAAGTGGTTACTGATGTTGTATGGAGATGTGAAGGTTAGTGGCTTACTCTTCAAATAGCTATGGGAAGTTTTCATGCATATATTTCAAGAAACACCCTTCCTATGGATAATTGATACAATCCAGTGCCCCTTTTCTGAAATGATTTTGTGAGCGCGATAGCAGCATACCTGCTAATCTGAAAAGAAAGTTACAAAAATAAACTGGTCATATATTAAGTTCAAATTTTCCAATGCAATCAACCTTTAGCATTGATAATTTGAAAAATTATACGCTGCCAATGTTCATAGTTTTGATGTTTTTGAAAGTTTTTTAATGGTTTCAATCACGATGTGCATTAAAGATAAATGTAAATTTATGTAAAATAAAAGGTATCACTAAATTGTACATGCAACACAATGTGTCTTTGCCAATTGTCTCATAAGCATGATCTTTGTTCAATTACAGCACCATCACTGTGCACTATAAATAAAAATGGAAACGAGAGAAACAAAGTAACAAAGTTGATCAATCGTACTTGCATCAAAGGCTGTCTTGTGGTATTGATTGTAAGTGAAGGAATGCTGCCATGGGATACGAAGTTAAACTTTTCAATTACGGTTTCTAGTAATGAAGGTGCAAGTCTTATCCGTCACAATCCTGCATCTATTATAGTTTCAACAAACGGACTGCCAAGAGGAGGTTTGTTTAGTAATAGAGCAACTGAAGTTCTATTCCACTTTTCCATTTCTTTGGTTTTGTTAAGACTCAATCAATTATATATGGATTAGCTGCAATTCCTCGATTTTTATCAATTCCTTTTAAATTCTTACCCTTCATACCAAATTTAGTTTCCACTACCGTGACTATTTAATCTTAAAAAACTCTGTCTCTTTTGAATTTAAGCAGCAAGCATGGAACATTCTGTTAATTTTTTTAACTTCATTTGGCTTCTTTTTGTATTTACTTTTTATTCATTGCCTTATCTATGGAAAGGTAGACCATGAAAACGATGGTCCAATCCAAAGGTAAATAGATGAAATTTCGGGCCCAAATTCCAGGCATCCATCATCAGTCATAAATAAACATGGGGAACCTAGGGAAAACCAACAAATGGGTAAGTAAATAAACCAAAACAATGGGAAAGGTATTAGGGATTTGGGTCCGAAACGTCATCTATTTGCCGTTGAATTCGACCATGGATTTCATGGTCATATCTATCATATCTATTCAACTTAAATTTATCCCTCATTTTATCTGTCAGTTCACCTTCCTAAACTCCATTCATTTAATTCTTTGGTTCCTATCCAGTTTCAATCTATATTTTTCTGGCATTATTTACCTCTTCATTCATTATCTTTCATTGCAATGTCATCTTATTACAATTAGTTCCCAATTGCAAGCATATTACCCTCCACTCAAAAATAGTTAAGGAGGAATGTTCTGGCTATATGCTCTATTAGTTGAGCTTTTGTTGTCCAATCACAATTCTTCGATTAATATAAATCAGGAATCTATATTTCTCTTATATTTATTCTTCTTAAAATTTACCTAAAACTCTCACATAACTTAAGAGACATTTTAATAGAGTTCATTAGTGATGATGTCATAGAATTCCAGTTGCAGAATTTTCGTACTTTGACAACATGGCGAGAATGTGCACCTAAAAATAAGTATTTGCTGACAATTTCAGATGATTATTGTCAAAATGAGATGAAATGCTACCATTTGAAAGCAGAAAACTTGCCATAAAAACCCCTGTATTTTTCTCCTGCTTCCAAACGTTTTGAACCAGCCTCATAATATAGTGATTTAATAGGAGCTATGTAGCATTCAGTTGCCTATATCTCGGTCATTATTTTCCTGATCGGGCTCAAATTTGTCAATAGTGGCTATTTTAAAGTGCTTTTTTAGAACTTAGGGCCTTAATTAAAATACATATAAAATAGAATTTTCGTAACCTAACACTGATCACTCTATTGATTGCTTTTTGTCAAAGGTTTGTTCACGGTGCACCCCTTGGAAGGAGAAACACTGGTGACAAAGTTTCAACTAGCTGCTAGTAACTGGCTAGATAGAGAAGACCATCTTCCATTGCAGTATAGATTCGGGTATATTGATGCTGAGAAAAGAGAAGTGGAAATTAAATTTTCCTTGTCTTCTACAGCAGAAACTTCGTTACCTCCAGGTAAACTCAAACTTTACTCAGCATTACCAATTATTTTTGTTATGCAAAAGCGAATTGCTTTGACAAAAATACTTCTTGATGTCCAATTACGCATTACCAGGTATCAAATTTTATCTGCATGGCTGGATGGCAATATGTCGTCCAGTAAACCAAAAATTATAGCCCAATACACAGAAATTTTCCTCCATTACACAGAAACTTTAAATACTGGACCACAAGACAAGTTGAAATTCATAGGCAGCACTGAGATCAAAATTGGTATTGCAACCACATAACTTGAGATTTTTTTGCCTTCAAAATTAATAACTAGCAAGGATCTAAGAGTTATTGGATGAATCCTGGGTCTATATTGGGTACTATAGACCCAGGATTCATATATCGCATCCAGCTAGCGAAATGCTTACGTATCAAAAATATTTGGTAAATGTTAAGCTTTTAATTGCTTCTTTCTATCACAAATTCTATATGTGAGACAAGAATCCCTTGAAATAGAAGCGCCACATTGCAACTTAAGCTTTCCATATAGAGGCATAAAAGCTTTACTCATGTCTAATTGGAGTTTAATTTGATAAAGAAAGTTAATAGATTCCAGTTCTTCCATCCAGTATAACGACAATTGATGAACACAGCTTTTTGTGAGCGGGAGTTTTCCGCTCAATAGGATGAGACCAGGGACGTAACGTCATTGAACTTTAAGAGGTTGTCAGAGGTTGCCCTGCTACAATATTTTGTCTGTAACCTTTCCTCTTTTTTCAATAGCAGTAGTTAGCCAATGGTCCTCGGTCCAATAAGTTGCCCTGAAGAAATACAATGTGCTACCGTTTTTTGCCCTGCAAAATGGCAAAGTTTCAAAACTGCGGGGGCTTGACTCACCCCCTATACCCCCTTAAGTTTCGTCCCTGGATGTATCCTTAAGAAAAGTTTTTCAGTACAATCCCCCAGATCCGCATTTCTAACTTACTCCACTGTGATGTCAAATGACGCTAAGTTTCAACGCAATCCCCTCATTGAAATCTATCAAACACTTGTTACACGAACTA
>WIPJ01000447.1:67823-78749 GCA_018155075.1 Cassiopea andromeda
GAAGACACTGCAAGAAAAGAGACGTTGCAAATAATGTGAAGTCCGATGTTTGCAACGGACTATTTCCGGCTACAAAATCTGAAATTCCCTCGTGCGAATGTTGCGAATGTCTGGATCCGCCCCTGTATGCTCTTTCCCGTATTTCCTGCTACTTAAGCACAGAGCAAATGAAACTTACAATGAAAACGTTCATTCTATCGCAATTTAATTACTGCCCTCTCGTGTAGATGTTCTGTGACCGAACCCTGGACAATAAAAAAAATCGAATACATGAAAAAGCATTATGCATCGCATCCCCATATAAAATAGCTGACTTTAACACCCTCCTGCATGCATCAACTCTGTATCAATACACAAAAGAAACCTACAGTTGCTAATGATTGAGGTCTACAAAACTGTACAAAATATCAAATTGAGTTTTATGAAGGAAATATTTGTACAAAAGGACATAACCCACAATCTTACGAACAATTTGCCAATGCGTATCCCCAAAGCTCGAACTTCTAGTTTCGAAATTGAAAGCTTGTTCTTTTTAGGATGTAAGTTGTGGAATAACCTACCCCATGATTTTAAAACCATTAAAACTCTTGCATCATTTAAAAGGCAAATTAAAGGATGGAATGATAGCTGCAACTGCAGGTTATGCAGAAAATTCGTTAGTCATGTCGGTTTCCTTAATTAACTCTATTAATCTTCATTTCATTTTACATTTGTATACTAGCTTTATTTCTCTTCTTCTATGTAAATATTTCACTGTTTTATTGTATTATATTATATATGGGTTGTTGTAAGTAGTAGGCTTTAATTAGCTGACATACTAGCTACGTATTTATTTATCTATGCCTACTGTCAATAATTAAGTTATTAATACTATCATTATATTCCCTAATTCTGTTGTTTCGTTTCCGTTAGTGTATTCTAGCTGAGAAGCTGAATATTCTTAAAACACAAGATGTGACTTGTAAAAAATGTTGGTTAGACTCTTAGACCATTATTTGATTTATCAATGTTATAAATAACCAATGGTTGATGTTACTGAATGAGGAAACATTGATTGCACTAAAAATAAAGCGAGCAAAGACAGATTTCTCCAACATTGAACAACGCCACTTTCATACAAATTAATTTGTACATGCAAAAAGTGTAAGAAATTCATTAACCAATTGTATTTGCACCTTTTGGCTCTTTCTAAATCTTTAACTTGAATTCAGCAGATTGGTTTTATCATTATCGGTGAATAAGATTCTTTAAAGTGTCATTTAAAACATTTAATCTTTTCAGCATTTAAAATCAATATGTCAATATATGACTTCAATCATATTCATGGTGCTCGAGATATTTAAGTAGCTGGTTCAATTAGGGATAAATTCATTAGATGAACAGAGTAAGCCACCATACCAATAAAGTTGGTAGATTGGAGGTTTTTACACCCAAATGGGCTTGTATTTTTGTGGTTGTGCGGGCTGTTTACTGTTGAGCGAATGTGCGATTTTCGGCTTGTTTTAACATCTTGGGCTTTTTGTAAGATTTTGACTAAAAAATTGATAAAATGGTTTTGTGGATTGAGAAGGTGCCCATATGCACAATGTTTTATAAACAACAATAAACAACAACAACACTTTTGCGATGGTTTATAAGAAACTAGTTTTAAAGAAACATACGCAAGCATATTCTATGACGAAAGCAGACTCTATGACGCAAGCTAATAAGAAGCATGCAAGAAGTTTTAATAAAAAACTCATTTACAAGAAGCCAAGTTACATATATTTATTGTACATGTATAGAATAATTCACAAATAAGTCTTTATCATCTGTTGACGATTCAGTAGAAATCTTCATCATCAAAAGTAGGTGGCTTTTGTAGATGCCAAAAGTAGGTGCCTCTGTAAAAACTAAAATTATAAAAATCTGTAAAGCTTTCTTTATGTAGATGACATTTTTTCAGTTCCATTCCTAGCCAGCCTCTTCACATTATGAATGCATGTAGTCAGTAGTGTCACGTGACCTCTTTTCTTGTTGTGTAAAGCAATAGTTTATTGACAGACACTGGTAAAACTGCGAATTTACCAACAGAGGTTTATTGATGCTAGAAAAGGCATTTTCAACACTTTTTGGCTATGTCATGGCAAAGCATACTGTCATTTATCGAGGAACGTCATTGAATCTGAGGCCCTGTTTACACTATACCGGATAGCTATCGTCACGCTGCGATTTTTCTATCGGATAGGGGGTACCATTTACACCATGCCAAAGCTATCCGGTAGGATGAAGGTAGTCCTGTATACTTTCGTACGTAGGGGAGTGCCTGTTAGAGGGGACACTTATGCTGAACCATCGGCATGTGAGGTAGGGTGGTCAGTTCCTTTCCTCGCCGCCTTTATCTCCCCAGTGTTGCCACCAGGTACCAATTTGCTGCTGGGTGAACAGTGAGCGAGCATTGAATCAGGGCATCGAGTTGGACTCGAACCGTAGACCTTCCGCATGGGAGGCATGCGCTCTAACCACATGCTACCTCACCCATCCTGTACGATACGCTCCTCAAATAATAGGGAAAGTCACTTCGCTCTGTAGGTGACCTGAAAGTCACGCCGAATTCTCTGACGCTATCCAGTATAGTATAAACGATAGCTCTATCCTACAGAAATCATTGCCATGACGCAACGAGAGGATAGCAACCTGTATAATGTAAATGGGGCCTGAATTTACGGGTGAGATCTTTTCACTAATTACGTCCCTGCAGGTAGCAAAATTTCTCAATCACCACCCACCCTAATGTATCTATGGCCTTGAACACACTAGAAAATACTTTAGAGTAACACTTCCTCACCTTTTGTGTACACGTCCTTTTTTATAATAAAATCATTATTTTGCCTGAGCCTCAATTTTCTCAACATTTCCCGAAATTGAGCCTCAGATTTTCTTAAATTTTTCTTAACTTTTACTGAAATAAACTGGCAAGAGTGGTTTACACTTTCGTTAATAATATTGTACGCTTGAATTTGAATTCCATCTTTAACATTTTGAATGCAATAACGACGAAATATAACGATTTTTGGCCTATAAAAACACTAAATTTTGGAAATTGAGCCTTGTGGTTTTCTTACTATTTTCTTAAGATTTTGACGATTTGAGCCTCATTTTCGTATAAACGTTTTTCTTATAAAAAAACGTGTAATTCATCCTCGAGTCTAGCAAGTATTGTCAGCAATCGTTACAACTAAGTGCGTTCAAAAACTAGGGTCGTAGGAGGTCTGAAAGAATGCAAAAATTCCTCACAAAGATAAAAAGGACCGAAATGCTGCCTCAGAGCATCACTTCTATTCACAATCACTGATATGTAAACATAAAGTGGAGAGGTGCTAATGTAAAAGAACTTGAATTATTTTAGTAGAGCATGGCTACCTACGTCAGGTGCCCTACTGTTATTGAGAGTTGGCTATCAGTTCACACCTCATATACAAGTTGTAGTGCATTCAGGGCTAATGTGACACCCACAATGCCTCCACAACAGGGGTCATCAAACACCAGCATCAGCTACTACCCACTCTGGCTCCAGTGCTTGTAGAATGGAGGTGGTAGTAGCTATGGTGTTGTGAAAGACAAAACTACATACCTGAGGGCCCTCAATAGATGGGGGGAAGATAACAATGTCCTAGAAACACAGCTTCTTACCAGTAACGTAGTGTGACCTCTTCGACTGCGTATTCTATCATAAGTTTGTAGAATTTTTTTGGGTTTGGCTTTGTGTAACCGGGTGTGGCTCCTTGAGCCTGAGCATAAATATGGCAAAATAGGTTGTGTAGTAAACATCCCGTATTGAAGGTTGTTTTATCGGATAACAGAAAGTACACATCACAAATGACTTTGTCAAAAAATATGAACTGAACAGTACACACATGATTCGAACTTTAAAAGACCAATAAATTTGAGAAGTTAAGAAGGCTATTTGAAATCTATTAGAAATCGCCACGTAAACAAAAATACACTTTATAGCGCCCTTCCTATCCAAGGCGAGAGATTCATACGGTGAACAAACTGGCCTAAGGCGCCTTAGGCTAATGAATAACGTACCTTTCAATGGTCTTTACCAAAAAAACGGCACACGAGTGGAATTATTGATTGTTTATTGAAAAATGCATCACTATGGAACTCTCTTTTAATTCTTCCATAAATACTGTCACATCTTTTTCGACAGCGGACATTATCGCTTTTATCAACTTGGTAGTGAGACTACGGCCGCGAGCGACTGTTGACTGTTGATCAATCACTAACCGAGGCTGGACGCAGGAAAAGTTCTGCTTCCAATCCCATTGTTTTCACAGATTAATGATGAAATCATTGATTAAAATGGAGCATTTTGAATGGTTGAAAACCATCCTGAGTATTCACTGTGTACTCGTGACAGATTTGAGTTTAACATGAAATTCTTCTTTCTCTCTTAAGGCCTCACAGTTTCAGCGTTCACAATATTGAAGTTTAGAAGAGCTAAAAGGCTGAAAGGCAACTATATTTGCCATTTCACTGACCATTAACATTGCAGTATTTTAGTTTTTCTGAAAATTGTAGGGTATTCAGTGAATACCTTGAATACCCTAACGCTACGCCACTGGCGGGGATTTGCAATAAGATTGTCATGGTGAGCATTTAAAAGAAAATTAGCCGGGGGTACGTCTATTCCGGACTGGTGAGTAGCAATGCTGCTTTAGCAAGGTGCTTTTGTTTATCATACCTTTTGGAGACATCTTAGCTTGTGAATTTCACTTTTCCTACCACATCCCCCAAACTGAACAGTACTATCTAAACGATGGCTCCATGTCGTCTGCATCTGACCCCGGCAAGAGTAGTGTATATTGATTTTGGCTCCGAAGAAAAAAGATAGTTGATGACCTCTGCTTTGCAACAACCATAGACATTTGGCCTCCCCATCAACATGTCTAGCTCCAGCAATGCTGTTGGGTAACCAATACAATAGACCGAAACTAGTAATCAATTCCTTCTAAAAATATTAACTGTATTGATTATAGATGTATCCATGAGTTGATTTAAATTGCATGCATTATGGATAGCAACATGCAACCTACAAAAGGATGAATAGCGTTTACGGCCACAATGAATGTCGACTTGAGCAAATAAAATGCCATAACGGATACTCCAAATCATTTCTATCATATGCTTTGTAAGAGTGAACACCATGATTATCAAAGCTGCAGTCAAAAGCATTGCTTTCATACTGGCATTAACAATGTGAGTTATCTAATATTTTTAAATAATAATATGTATGCCTTGTGTAGCTGTTTCTTTCCAATGGATTATGTATCATCACGATTCTAAGCAAAAGATTGTTGCATTTTCAGTCTTCAATATTTATTGACAACCAATATTGGCATATAGATTTCAACTGCTAATATAATCGAAATAAGGTTGAGTCACTTGTAGGCAGTACAATTTCATATGAATAACCATAAACAAGCTCTTGTTACGTTGCTTTGCACACAAGAAATCAATGCGAGAGAATTCTCACAGTCAATGGAATAGTCGTGTGAAGACTAGGTTCATGATTGTAGCTTAACGCATTAATGAAGATTGAGTGAGTTCTTAATGTTATGATATGAATGAAATATTTAAGGAGAATGCAAGAAAATTTCTTTAGTGCAATGGAATGCATCAAAACATTCTATTTAGCTACGCTTCAGGAATTTGAGCAGAGGCATCTTAGCACCAGCTGAGTAGATGAGGACAAGTTCAAAGGTTCTCCTATAAAATTCAAAACCTCTATTTTTACCAACGGCAAAGGTCTGAAAATCTATCGGCGAAATATTGAAATTTACGAGAATCTGATGATTTTGAAAAAATTTGGAGTCATAGCCCCCCACCAAGGACGCCTATGTACTTAAAAGTATGAAAGTAAAAGTCAATTGATGAAATAGAAGCCAAGCTCTTCACTCTTTCTCTATAAATTTATCTCCATAGCATTTTATGTTCGAGCCTCTTCATTCAGCACGTCTATGGTCATATTTTGAGGTTGCCATGCCTCACTTATGGAAACTTCAGCATTGTGAAGAATGATACTAGACTAACCTCAAATGTATTGCAAACGTTCAATGATTTGAGTGAAGATGAATGCGAAGACAAATGTATAAACCATCGATTATGCAAGTCATTTAATGCAAAGAATACAAACGGGGTTAATTGTGAAATAAACAGCAAGTCAACAGAAGATCCATTTGATGATGTCATATCAACAGAATCTACCGGATGGACATATAAAACTACAGATTATAAATCAAGAAACGTAAGTGGGATATTGGTTGAATTACAGGAAAATTACAGGATCTGCTATCTAGTTCAATTTCTACTTCATCACTAGTTACAACAAAATATAGATGTATAGAAAACTTTCTTTTGGTATGCAAAGTTTCATATAAATATAAAAAACTCCTGAGAATAAGGAATGCACTAACTTCACGAATAAAATTTTGCTGAAATGTGCAATTCTCATTGGATTTTCCTTGCAAGGAAAAACGGTGAACAATGATACACGTTAGGTTACATTTCTTAATTATTTTGTGTTTCCATGGGTGATATTCCAAAGCAATTATTATTCCTTTCTAAGGGGACTTCATCTTCATTTTGTAGATTGGCCCATATTGTGAAGAGAAGGATCTATGTCGAAATCATTTTGGTACAACTTGCTTTGACACTTGTTACATGCCTGGTTACACATGTCAAAAGACAACCGAAAGTAAGACCATTTGCAAGTAAATCTTCTGTGTCTTGAACATGATTCATGTAATTATAGGGATGATGTTATTGCCTTCTGGAGGGAGAAAGGGGTGGGAAATTTAGGACTTCAGTGAAGGGTATATGCAGCTAAATCGTTGCATTTCAATGACCTTCACTAAGTAGCGATGCTACTGGGCATTTAAAATACTCTCCATAAACATATTCTTCTAACCGTTGCGACATCATCAACATCATCAACAAGGTCTCATTATCCATGTTGAGGATCTTAAAGTTCTCATTTTTACTTGCACGTGCACGTTCCTTCCCAATGCTTTCTGAGGTTTGCCCATTGTTCCTTGTATTGTCAGTGAAAATGATTAGAAATGGGGTCTGCGGGCTTGCCCCCAGAAAAAATTGTAAAAATTGGCTCTCTAAAGCGTCAGAAATTGAGGGTAGAAGGATATCTAGCCTGAAAGAAGAGCGAACGTAAGAAGAATAATTTTAAAGACTTCTATCAGTAGACAACATAAGGAGGGCACTTTTGCCACCCTTGCCTTTGTTATTCAATGGAAGGAAGGTCGCTTTCTCCACCTCCCTTGCCCTATTGCTCTCTGCATCCCTGATGGTCACTGCACCATGTAACATCAATAATTGGAACTTGCAACGCAATCATAGTTTTAGCTCATGCACAGAATGGAGTATTCGGTTCTAGAAATCGCAGAAAAGGACATTTCCTCAGAAAGTGTTGAAGCAAAGAAGCTGTTTGAAATAACTTTCTTCAGGTATAAGGGATTAGAAGTACCTTTCTTGTTGCTGTAACACAGAGAAACACTCCCTCAAAAGGGCTTGACTTGATGTTCTACTTAATTCTAGTTCCCTTTGGATTCTTTACAAATGCTGGAAACTCTGGTAGAGCTGGGATAATTCAACAATATACAATTCCTGCAAGCGGAAGATATAGAATAAAAGCTGGAGGTGCAAGAGGTGGAAGACATTCAACTAGCTATGGAGCCTATAAAGGTATAAGTTTAATTATTTTGTTATTGTTCCATTGGATTGAATCATGGCTTGTAGAGGTAAATGACACATTACTACGCTCTAACGCTCTAATCTATCATGTTGCTCCGTGTTAGTGAACGGCACAAGCTATAGTCACGATCCACCGCGAACTTTCCATCATCATTGTCTGTACGTTGGTTACAAGAGAGATTCACGTTATGGCGTATTGTAAAATAATATCTTTTTGTTGGAAGCATTCATCATATGATTGACAAAAGTGTAAACCAACAATCCAATAATCTTTGAAGTAGAGTTCGGAGCATATTTTCCTCTTTGTGCTCTAAGAATGCTTTTTGCTAAGCAAAACGATAATGCTTTAGAAGTTTAAAGAAATTCTTTACCAATCTAAAGAAATGTTCGAGGAAGCTTAAGGAATTCTACATGAAGAGAAGCTAGAGTACTAGAAAGTATGACATGACATGGTAATCAAAACAGATTTATTATTAAAGAAACAGATATTTTTCACATTATGAATCTCAGACATTATTTACTTTCACCACAGGAACATTTTACGGTGGTAGAGGTGCTACAATGCAAGGTGATTTCTATTTCTCTGCTGGTCACGTGCTCAAAATTGTCGTTGGTCATCGTGGTGGTAATTCTGTTGAAGTGAAAGGTGGCCAATCCACAACAGCCACCGCAGCGTCGTTAGGCCTATCTATAGAAGATAATGCAGGCACAGGTGGAGGAGGAGGATCATTTGTTTATTCAACTGGAAATGAGTTATATATCGCTGCTGGTGGAGGGGGTGGTGCCACAGCTGGTTGGAATGGGGTTGATGGGCAGTCTGGGACGAGTGGCGCTTCTGCTGTGGGTAAAGGCTCGTTAGGTGCAGGAGGGACATCAGGCAACGCTGGACAGTGTTGCAGCTCGGGTGAATATCATGGAGGTGTAGGTGCTGGATGGCATGGCATGGGACAAGGTCGTGCTGGCTGGGCACACGGAGAACGAGGCGGGAGCATTACGGAAAATTGGATAGGAGGTAGAGCTGGTGGTATGAACACAGGCATCAATGGTGGACCAGCTCCAGGCGCTGTTGGTGGGTTTGGAGGAGGTGGTGGTGGTGCTGAAGATCCTGGTGCATCTGGTGGTGGAGGAGGCTATTCTGGTGGTGGAACAGGACGCTATTCCAATGCTGCAGGAGGAGGAGGAGGATCATATTGTGGGGGGAGCAGTTGCGCAGGAGTGACAGGTGGGAATACTGGCAGCGAATATGGGTTTGTGACAATATCCGTAGTGTGATATGCCTTTACTTGCAATTTCTAAGTACTATAAGTTATAATAGGACCTGAAATCAGTAAAAATTGAAAGTTGCTTTAGAATGGAATATAGCGATTGTTCTTTTTCAACACAAAATGACCAGTTATCGTAAATCCTCGATTCAGCTCCCTGGGCTACAACACTGCCCCCGGGATTGACAATATCGCGATAATAAGCGGAACTAAGGACCAGGACCGCCGAGAAGGGGACAGAGGGGGCAAATTGCCCCAGAGTCTCAAGGTCCGAGAGACCTTGGAACACTCAATGCTTTAAGGTCTGGGGGGCCTCATAAAGAAAACCAGCATTAATTTTCCAAAGCTATTTTCAAGACCCTGCAAAATTGTCTGCTCCCTTCACTCGCAGGGAGCCTGTGAGTTTTTCTTTCGCCCCGGGGCCTCAGAATTCTCTCAGCGGCCCTGCTAAGAATTTGAGCACAACTACAACAAGTTCCTAAACAAGATAACCTGTCAAAGACTTCTTTTTGTTGTAGTCCATGAAATCATATTTTGACTATCGGATATGAAAACTGATGGTTTTTAAAAATGATTTGGTCACAAATAATACTATATGTTATAAAATAATCCTGTCATTTTTTGACTGAGTTGGGATTGACAAGGCAATAAATAAGGTACTGATTCAAAACATTCGCTTATAGAAACTCTCATAAAACATCTTTAGAAAGTGTTAATGTGCCTTTTTCATGGATTGGACCCCTGACCTCAAAAACTCCTTGTTGCACACCTGCTACTAAACTGGATCATATTCTTTATTTCATGGTTGTCCCTCTAACCAAATTTGTAAGAAATAGCGCTAGTAAGTTGTCGTTATTTTTGAGCTATTTTTCTCTTTGTCGTATCACAGTTCCATTGATTTGGTTAGCCATTTTTATGGCCGTAGCAAAAGGCATGTTTGCTGCTCCAGCGATGATTAGGCTTACGAACACTAGGCCTGATAGTTAGGACGAGCAAAAGACTTCTTCAACGAGGTTTATGAGTGAAAAGAATTTCAAATATCAGAAACCACCTCACTTTCAAAGAGAATTTACCTCGTTAGTACACTTTAAACAAGTTCTGCAGTAGTATGCGCAGCAGCTGTTAACTTTTTTACAGAGCAAAGTATTTTTCGTTACTAAATAAATGTTTTTGCTTTCGAGACTCTATAGAGAGCTAAAATGTCTCAGACAGCTAGTCACATGCTTCCGTGGGGGTTTATCTGAGAGGTATTTGTTAACAATATTTAACCCTAGGGTGGATGCTTATTTTAAGGGGCTCTTTCGAGGAGCCAATTCGAGGATTTACATTATTCAGCTTTAGCTTAATGTGACGAAATTCCAATATGAATAGAAATTTCGTCCAATTGTGTCTCACATAAAGTTGCCTTAGCACGGGGATGTGCAAACTACGGCCCTCCAAGTAACTTTTGCCGCCCGCCAAAAGACTTTTCAGAATTGGCACGAGTTGTTACAGGAATTTTCATTTTTGGATTTACAAAGATAGTGCTTAGATGACGACCCTAATGGAAAAAATGTTATTTCTGCACCGAGTGTAATTCATGTAGCCCACATTTGGGGTAGACTGTCTTCTTGGTGTCCTAGCGAGAAATTGTTTTCCTTGTACTGTTAGTTTGCATGCAAAAGGAAAGCTTGACGTAGTCTTTCCTTTCTGTTCTAAATCTTCAAATTTCGATGAAATCAGGTTGAAGGATCAGTTTCACCTTCTCAGCATGAAGATCAATAATGAAAGAAGTATATGCTATACTACAAATCGGCGTTTCCCGATGTTCTAGAAGATGTTACTTCTAAAAATGTTCTGGGGGCAGGCTCCCAGATCCCCATTTTTCAACATAATGACCATAGAAAGACTATTTTCCCCACATGAGATTCAA
>WIPJ01000447.1:98155-128305 GCA_018155075.1 Cassiopea andromeda
GCACCCATCTTTCTCTAAAGAGAATTGAGTCCATTTGAGGTGGGGGTGCTAACTGCCCCCAACTATAGTGTAGATCCGGCTTCTATGGGTACTAGAGCCATTTAGTAGTTGGTACAAATGCATGAGCCAAGTGGTATCAATCAAAGCAAGCACGAAAACACAAATGAACGTTGCAATAATGGGACTAACCTTGCATGACTGCTACAAGTGTGGTTTTGCTTGCGGTTCCAAGTATGTTTTTTGCTGTACATCGATAAAGCCCACTGTCTGCCTTTGTCAAATCTTGCAGAATCAATGTTCCATTTGGAAGAGATCTCATGTTCTGGGAGCTATCTCCTACAATGCGATTCCACGTCACAACAGGTCTTGGAGATCCACTTGCATTGCAATTAATTGTAAGTCTATCACTGTAAACCATTACAAAACGGTCCGTACTTACAACAACCGATGGTTTACCTGTAAGCATATATTAACCAATTACTTTCTTGCAACGTGTCTCCACACTATGTTTTGCTCTCTAAGTTGGAAAATTTTTAAGGGATAGGCCAAATTTCGTAACTTCTGATCCTCGATATGATGAAAACAGAGGGTGCTTGTGAAGAGTATAGCTGTTGTTGCAACTTTAAAACCCTTTAAGAAGTGATTAGAATGGTTTGGTGGGAACATCATCTACTCAGGGGTTGGAATTGACATGTAGTATGGTGAAGGGGGGGGGTTCTGGCACTTTCCAATGTTCTTCATTTCATCAGAAAAAGAACTAATGAGCTAACATGTACTATAAACATACTACTTAGCATTAGAAAGGGTTTGGCCGAAAAGATATTTTCGCTTTGTCTCTCAAATAAACGTGGAAATCATCTACTCTGCAACTATTTAATTCTGAAATATGCACAATTTCTTAATTTTTTAAAGTTTTATGTTAAAAAACCATATATAAACGGTATGAATCTCTCTTAGAGCTTTGTGGTATATCGCAAGCTGGTGGAATTTTCTGAGATTCTAATGAGATTTCACTCATTTTTTCTCATAACATAAAGATGAAAACGTTCAAAGTAAAAATTAGAACTTCTGCTATAACAGAATGATAATTTCTATCTAAAAGGTAAGCAAATTTGCACTAACTATGGACTGTGAGTGTTGCCGTTGCCTCCTCACTTCCTATAATGTTCTTCGCAACGCACTTGACAATACCAGCATCTCCAACTTTAACATTGCTTATTTGCAAACCAAGTTTTCCAATTATTTTAACCCGAGAGTCTGAGCTGTTAATAGTTTTTCCATGAAGTCGCCATTCAATGTCTGGCGCTGGATACCCCTCTGCTATGCACGAAAATGTTGCAACTGTCTTCTCTTTCGTAGTAGTATCGGAAGGCCTTTCTATGATACGAGGTTTCTCAATTGAAAGCCCAGGAGGTCCAATTGGTCCTGGGTCACCTTTTACACCTTTTGCCCCTTTCACACCGGCAAGTCCCATGGGCCCGCTTGCGCCAGGAACACCAGCATCACCCTTTGGGCCTCTGGGTCCAGGTTTTCCACGCTTGCCAGTTTTGCAGCTGATGGTTTTGTTTGAAGCAAAGGGAATGTTACTACAACTGGCTAAATACGTTTCAAGTATCTGAAGCGACTGAACAAACGAATTCACCAAAATTGATTTTATCGGCTTTTCATTGACATATCGCTTTTCCCGATAGTGGGCAAATTTTTCTCGATCTACAAGACAGCAAAAGATTAGTGTTTAAGAAAAAATAGCAATGTTAGTATCATCATTACACGCTTTTTAAAAGGAGTTTTTTGTGCCAATATTAAAACTTTTAAAGATTTTTCACGATCTCAGTATCAACACTTTCGTAAACTATTTAGAAACGAGATTGTGTACAGCCATATTAAGGAAACGGGCGAAAAGTGCATGTACTCTTGAAAAAATGACAACTCTTAATTAATAACAAAGAACAGAAAGCTGAAAATAAGCAAAATAAGGTATATGGCCTGTCATAAATGGAATTTAAAAGATTCATATGTCAACTTTCTAAGGTGAAGAATGCACTAGTGAACTTTCTAAGTGTTTTGAGCGGTCAAGCTTTACTACTATAAACACTCTCTTTTTTATAAAATACACTCTTATTTTATAAGAACCAGTAAAATTGAGTTTGAAGTTGGTTGTTCTTAATTTTCCTCACGTCTTGAGGCTGAATTGTTCTTAATTTCTTCTTAAATTAGTAGCGTGTAGGCCATTTAGAAATACATAGAAAGATTATTTACAAGACAGCATTGGGTGTATTCATTAATCGAGAGCCAAATGTTACAACCAAGATGATCTCTCTTTGCACATTAATGTATTTTACCGAGAAAAGTTTATAAAAAATTATGAATAGACAATGTCAGCACAGTATCTAGTTTCGCAAGGAGCAACTACTTGCAAAAATAAAGGAAAAACAGTGTCAAGGCTGTTATTGGTCTTCAGGTTAACAAAAAAAGGACGTTTCATGTCCATTTGTTAATGGATAACTTCTGCATCTTTTTCCAGAAATACATTTTACGACAAGACTTCAGGCTCAGCCTTGTTCTTAATTTGTTTTTAATTTTCCACCAAATTTCATGCTCGTGTTCTTATAAGATTGTTTTTATAAAAAGAGAGTAAGCATAGAAAAAAGTGTACATAGAAAGACGATATACAAGGCAACATTGAATGTTTTGATTAATTGAGAAGCAAATGTTACAACCAAGATGGCCTCTTGCATATTGATCTTTAAATTGAAAAACGTTTATAGCAAATTATAAATAGACAATGTTAGTTAGCACAGCATCTACTCTCGTTAGGAGCAATTAATTTGCGAAAATCAAAGAAAAACAGTGTCAAGGCTGTCCACTCTCATCTGGTTATCAAGAAAAGGGCATTTCGTGTCCATTTGTTAGTGGACAACTTCTTCATCGTTTTCCAAAAATACATTTTACGACAGAGCTTCAGGCTCAGCCTTGTTCTTAAATTATTCTTGAGTTTTCATCAAATTTCAGGCTCGTGTTCTTATAAAAAAGAGTGTACATGTATTTTGTCTTTTCCCAAATACGACTGTTATTTCCTTGCAGTATGCAACTTGTCAAGAATTTCTCAAGATCAAAATCAACGTTAAAGTTAGTTTGGATCATCATTCTGTTGCAAAGTATTTTCATTACAACAGTTCAAGTTGCCAATGTGTACAGCATTTGCTAAAAATATGATCAAACATAGTCAAATATTTAATGTTTAGAGTGTGACTGTCGTTACGTGTTCGTGGATACAAAGACTGATCTTGTTGGACTTGCTTTATCATGTTTTGGCGAATATTGCACCGTACTGGTCGCCTCAATAGCTACTATCAACAAGCTTTGTAATACAATAAGGCGGATATCACACTACGGCCCACTACAGTACAAACTTTACACTACAACCTTATTGATTGATTAGGCCATTCCTCACCAAAACAAACATTGTCAAACTTTGTAGATGACAAAGGAGTGAGCATTCAGAGTCCCAAAATCTAGCAAAAGTACCTTGTTGTAAAGTCACCTTCAAATTGCCCAATATTTGACCTAGTTTTTGTACTTGGCTTTTCGTGTTAGATACTTTACGCTCCTCGTTGTCTCGCTTTAAGATGTTCAGCTCAGATTCCATCACCATCAATCTACCTTCACGTGAAAAATGCATTGCTGTATTCAACAGAACCAACAGAAAGGTAAGCACCAGCGAAAACCTTGCTTTCCTATCACAGCATTCGGTTTTTTGGCGGCTACTATGCAGAGTTCGTTCCATTTTTCCTATGTGACACCTCTACTGTTACAGGAAGTCTCGTCAGCAGTCGGTCATCCACATGCCCTTTGCCACTGTAATGCAAATAGTCTTGAAATCCACATTGCAATCAATATGCTACGTACTATGAAAGGATGTGGGCTATCTTTTGTCACATTGTCAAAAAATCCTTGAATAAGCCCCTGGGAGCTTATTTTCAATAACGAATTTTTGGGTGGGGGCTTATTTCAAACCTTGGCATTTTCCTCTATGGTTGACATAAAAAACATAATTTTCTCAATAAAGACAACAGAAAGGCTATTTCACAAGTGACATTTATCAGTCAGTCACGATTTCTTCAATATTATCACGAAAGTCGAATTCCTGTTTGCTTTTTTTACTTGCGGTCAAAGGTAGTAATACAGTATAAGCTTAAATTAAACCACGACAAAAGAGTGTTTTGAACAGAACAAAATAGACCATACCAAATTTTGCTTCAATCGTCTTCTAGCCAGGTACGAAAATAACGGGGGTGTAACACCCCCAACAAATAGAATGGTGCAGTTTCCAGGGCAAATAAATGTCTTTGCAGAGCAGTAATGATATCAAAGAATCGTGCCATACATGTATTCCAGTGCCTACTTTGGCATGGACTAACTTTCCTTCGGTGTACTGGTGTTAGATTTTGTTTCTAGTGTTGGACTGCAGGCATACAACAACAAAAGGTAGCGTAGCTTTTTCATCTTTCATTTCAAGATTGATGGATCAGTTTTCCTTCTGAGCACAAAGATCAATGATCATAGCAACTTTTACTCTTTGTTCTAAAAGGGCGTTTTCCGACGTTCCAGAGGGCGTGATTCCAGAGATGGTTCTATGAGCGCCAGGGGGGCCATGGCCCCCAGCAATTTTATTGGCCCCTTCGTTGGCCCCCCAATTTTCCAGACGGGTATAAAATTTTGAATTTTGAGTATATTGTTTACTGCAAATACTTGCGAATTAGGAAGATGTACAAGGAATGAACATGATACTTCTAGACTTTTGCTGTATTTTAACTTATACAAAACGCCCTCTAGCTTTCTTTACGTTTTGGCTTTGCATGTAAGCAACAACTTATAGTAAATGTCTAAATGTTAATGGAGATCTTACATTTGAATTTTCCGTTATGTTATCGTCAAGAAGGGCGTTTTCTTAATATAAAAGGGGTGTGGTCAAAAAGTTGTCTGGGGGCCAAGCCCCCAGACTCCCTTTCTTCTGCTTTGTGCTCAAGGGCCATGGCCTCCCCGGATTTTTCCTGCTAGAACCCCCTTCATGGTCCTTAAAATTATTTCGGAGGGAAAGCCTCCAGACTCCCATCTTGATTTCGCTCCTCTTCCATAGTAGTCCTTTAGTATTGCAAAAGTAAAGCTTACATGCCTCAAATTCAAAAAAAGATGGAAGGCTTGTTCTTAGTGCTACCCATAGAAATGGGAAAAATCTAGCAGCGAAAAATAGAGTGGTTGTACTTGTTGCAACTCGGCATTTAGGCCTAAGTGCCTTCGCCGCGATTTGACATTCATAGCCTCGCTTTTACAAACTACCTTATTTACAATCAGAGATAGGAAAAAACTTCTTTGTTGCTTTCTAAGAATAGCCTGCAGCTTCTGAAGCTCTCTGAAGCATAATCTAGGATTGTTTCATTCTTTGTCTTGCCTGGAGGAAAGATCTGTTACTGGTCTGTGTTTTGTCGTCTACGAAAGCGATTCATTGACTTACTGCTGCTTATCTAAAGTTAGTTCCTGTGGTCAGCTGGGGCTTGTACAAAGTAATCTTAGAAATGGCCTAGACCAAGACGACACATCCGCTTGTAAAGGAAGTTTTGACGCCCCTATTAGCAATGCAAAAGGTCGTATCGTAGAGGGAAGAAGAAGTCTGTATTTGTGCCTCAAGTGTCTTGGAAGAAGGCCTGAGCAGTCCCTAACTGGTCGTAGAAGTGTATGGTGGAGTCTTCGTCCGATGAAAGATAGTGCTTGAAGAGGTGGGGCAACTTCGCTTTTGTTGTCTTTCCAGCGGAAGGAGTTTATAGATAGTTATGGGAAGCAAAGGCCTTTGGTTTGAAATGAAAGAAGTTCGCAGAAGATTGACAACAACGCTAGGAATTCCCACTTCCACAGGTTAGTTAGAAATAGATTTTGGTTGGTTTTTTGCCTAGCAATAATTTTGTTCTACAGAGTATGCGCCTGCTGTAAACTGTTTGATTATGCGGGCGTTTGCATTGATTCTTCAAAATAGTAGAAGAATGCTACTGCAAAAATAACGGGAAACATATTAGAAAAAGGCGCTTTCTTATTTACAAAGTGAGCATTAGCTGCTTTGATTAGTGTGGATATCGTACCACATCAGAAGCTTAGTACGAGATAGCTTTGTTTTCACTCAACCAAAATGCAATAAAGATACACCAACCGGCAGGTAGTAAAACAGTGCAAAATTTGTCTTAGAACAAAAAATGAGAATTGCAGTTCTGTAGGTAGGCTGAACTCATGTTTGAGCACATTGTGAGTGAATGCTCTTGCATATGCTGTTGAAGTAAACTTTTAAACTGTTTCCAAAACTTCAAATATGGCAGGTGTGCTTGCAAGGTATGAACTGGATAAACTTCAGTAGCATGCGTGGGTTAGATGTTTAGTAATCAATTTTTTCCATATTTTCTCAGCTAGATAAACAGAACCAGCATTGTTTTCTTTCACAGTTTCAAACCTATCCAGGAATGCATATATTTTGAAGGCTCTGAAATGTTGT
This sequence comes from Cassiopea andromeda, assembly GCA_018155075.1. Taxonomy (NCBI): domain Eukaryota; kingdom Metazoa; phylum Cnidaria; class Scyphozoa; order Rhizostomeae; family Cassiopeidae; genus Cassiopea; species Cassiopea andromeda. The sequence continues at coordinate 104,694 of WIPJ01000447.1, forward strand.
GCTATTTGCAACTTTCAGCTATTCCTGCAAGAATGTCATATCTATTTGACCTACCTTTCTTGTCCAGTATAGATCCTAGCAATACCTAGCTCATTCTTATTACTGTGGCTTATTTTACCAATTGCACTGATTCTTCAATTCAGTTGCAAGAACCTTTGTCAAAGAGATACCATTTCTCATCTTACATTTACCATCCTCTCCTTATTTGCTTAATTCCTCTGGTAGGTTGCCCCTTAGCAAATCTGGCTCCAAACAATAGATTCCAAAATTTCTTCTTGCTTATTTCAGCAGATTTACTAGAAGGGATTATTTGAAATGTTTTTAGATTACTGTCTGGAGTCAATTTGTTACTGAATTAGTTTTTATAGATTTAAATTACTGGAGGATTTCAGCTAAATGTGTTGTTTCTTGATGTTGTATTCCTACCCCAATTTGTTGTTGTACCCCTTCCCAAGTGAGATTTGTCTCCTTTGGTTGATGAAGCTTTTACTAATAAATCATTGCCAATGGTGCCTTTAACTACAAGATTTAAATTCCAGCAAATTCATGCTCGGCTTTTTTATGTCTTGGCAAACAGCATATTGGTGTGTAGACAGGTGTATCAAGCATTTTGACTGAAAATAGGGTTTGTCCATAAAGGATGTCAGTTTGTAATCCCCCTCTTTTTTCTGAACAGCCTGCCTCGCTTTGTCTATGCAAATACAAATTGTGACCTTTTTTAAAGTCTATACACATGATAAGTTTCTCAGCTTCCCAGCGAACCTGTACACACACCCAGACATGTGAGAATAGTAGTAGGGCAAGGGGGCCAACAGGAGCATAAGGGCACCAATTTGCATGGGCACCTCTTTGGGACCCAAGGCACCTCTTTGGGACATTTTGTTGCATCCCTTAGCAGGGCCTTCATTTCACACAGCTATACAAATAGCTCTCTCTTCCAATCATACTTTGCTTGCTTATATAGCTTATTTGAGCTCCTTTGTATCATATCAATGTCTAAAAAGGGATGCTATTGCATTTTATAAAGAGCACTATGGCTCCCCCTGCTCCCCCAAATGAAAGGCAGGAAGGGTGCTTGCTCCCCTCTGCTGCGCTATCTGGAATCCATCACATGCCTATGTACTGGCAAGTTCACTGCAACACGTTATTTGAGGTAGAAGATTATTATAGAGCTGTATAAAATGTGAAAAAATGGAAGCTCTTTTGTAAAAGAAACATATAATGTATTTATTTCATTTTTTCTCTTGATTTTCCAATCTTCAGTGAAAGAAGATGATTTGAAATGACTTCTAAATGATCTCTCCTCTCTTAAAAGAGCTTCTCTGAAATGGATGTCCACTTTCAGCTGAACACCCCCTCTCCCTATACAGCATTGTCTGCATCATTACTAACCCCTAAGGTGTAAAAATCCTTTATGGTTGACCCCACACTGCTTTTAAGAGGAGATTCTTAAGACCATTATGAGATATATAATCAAAATAATTCACAATTTGAGAGAGCTATGCCTGTTATATTTTTGATGTTTGTTAAACATTGAGATTAAAACAGGAGATTTGTATGCACTGGGATCAGGTCAGGTATGTCATGGAGGGGGGCTTACCCCCTTTGTTTAAATTGTGAGAAATTTTTGGGGTGCTGAGTCCCCTACATCAAACATATTTTAGTCTGGGTACATTTTCAACTATGATTTTGCCAAAGGAGGAGAAAAAGGGTACACTCCAACCAATAGAAGAAGAATGTTACAACCCCATGTTGGCTTTCTCCTTCATTTAATACATTCACATACACAGAAATTACAAGAACATTAATATCATAAATGCAGAAATGGGCATGGTCAAAGGTATGGTCTATATATTTCCCACAACATAGCCCCCCTTGCTACAGTTTTAGGATGGCTTTGCTGGGTCAGCTATGTAAGTACCTTATCTACTACCAAGTCATTTGTAGCAAAGCTAACTTGGATCTTTAAGTGTTCATGTGTGTTAAAAATTATGGTTTTAGTAAACTTTCCTAAGGTGTGAAACTCACAAAATACAATATAACAAATGGGATCTGGTCAATACATTGGTAAGAAGCACCAGTGATTGAAAATGTAACTTGGATCTGTTTCTTCTCAATGTAGAAATTTTAGCTACAAAACATTTTTTTGCCATCTAGATCTTTGAACTTTTATCTATATCCCTGTATTTCCTATATCCTTATGACTTATATCATTATTTTCTTTTTTATGCAGTTCTAAAGTAGCAAAATGCCTGTACATTAGATATTAGACTGATCTTTTCAATGTGTAATTATCTTTTATGATTTTTGTTATATTGAAGTCTACTATTGTTCTAGAATGAGCTTGTTCTTGGTTTTGTTCCGGTTTTTTATGATTTGTGAAATAAAATTATTTGTTTTGAGAACTTGTGTTATCTATTGTATTTCTTTTATGTTGCTTACAACTTCCCATTGTTATCGCACGAGTACTGAGAACCTAAGTTGCAGTTTTATGACTAAAAACCAATTAGAAGTTTGTATTGACATGAACTCTTTTTCTGTTAGGAGTTTTTTTAACACCATTTTAGTTTAGGGCTCACATTGGCCTAAAAGCATTGCTTGTATTCACTCCAACTACCACTGTCGCCTATCTTCATCGTCTTCAAATAAGTAAATGTAAAATTTTCACGATATCATGCTTCAACTTATCATACATGCTTGATCGTGACAACGTATTTTTATAGTCAGTTCAATTATCCTACAAAAGTCATGACCGATTCTTTTATGTGGTTTAGAAAAGGCTTCTGTTCTTTTCATCATGCCATTTCCACTTATAACATTACATTTGTATTGAAATAGATAATCGTCTGTAGTATGCCTCTATTTTCTCAAGCTATTGGAAATATTAATTTGGCGACTACTCTCGATGAATTTGCTTTCATTAACTTCATTAGCCGGCAATCTTGTTTCATTCATTAAACAAGAACACCTGCTAAATCTGACGATACTCCCTCCCTGCTCTTTTCTTCATCCACCAAATTGATTGTAATTATTATACGCCAAAAGAAGTTGGAGCAATTCGCATCAGTATTGGAGGCAGGTGTATTTCTAATTCTTCTACCTTACATGTACTTTCACCTGCTTCAATTCTGCATTGATGGAGCTGTGAAAAACATCTATGGAGACTTCAAACTACTTCAGCATTTTATTTCACGCCAGATATGAATTCGTTTTACCATCAAAGCGATGAAAAACAGCTTTTATGATAGAAATTGAAATGGTTCTTGCAAAAGCTTAATCTTTTAAAGTAATATTGAAGTCTTGCTGGCTGTTATGGCGATTAATTTTGTTAAGCATGCATTTTCTGGAGTGGAAAAGGTGGCGTTTCCGAGCATCCAAGACAAAAGTAAATGTTGCTTTTATTTTGAATCTTTGCAGACTTAATTTCAAATTTAACAATGCATTCTTTGATTTAGTGCAATGATGAAACTGTTGCTTTGTTGATATGCTTCTACACGTCAATACTTTCCTGGAATTATTTACAAGCTAATCACCAACTGAAGCTTCTTATGATTTCTTTATCTAACCACAATTCATTCATTCATTGCTTTGCCATACTGTTGTCATGATGCTTTTTTTCGTAGAAAATGGTTGATTCATTGCGCGTATTCTCTTCTTGTTTTGTATAGGCTTTCATCAGTAGTCAAACTCTCTGGATTTATGATTTTCCGTTTTCAATTGCTCTATTACCTTTCTTAATACTTCGCTACCTTCCTTTATTGCTTTTAATTTTTGCGATACTTTGGTTGAGAGTCAAATTCAAGCAAAGTTGAAGATATCTGCTTTCACAGTTTATTTCCTCAGTAATTTTATGTGTCATAATTCTAGTTTTTTTTGCTGAAGTTAATCAACACGCTTTTGATTTGGAATACTTTCAGACTTCTCATTGCAGTGTAGAACTTTAATTGTTGTCAAAGTGGCTCCCTTTTTCAAAATGAAAGTCGCATGAAGGTTTAAAATTCACTAATTTTGTTTTCTCTGAGAGCTTTTTTTATTGAAGTTCTTTTACACATTGATCTCTTTAGTTTTTTGATTTATTTATAGTTCTAAAGTAATATTCACTAATTTTGACTGAGGTATCTTACGTATTTGAAAAACACTATGTGGATGACATTTTTGCAGTCACGTGTTTAGCATGTTCATTTTTGTGACGTATTTTTGGAAGGCTTCACTAAAAAAGTGTATGGTTATGACAGGTGATGTTATCGAGAAACGCATTTTAAGTCATTTTATACGATTAACTTTCCATGTTAGATAGTAAATTAATTTTGCACTTTTAGTTATTAGCCTAACCTTATGAAGTATCTGGCGGTTGTGTTTGTAGTTTTGTCTGTACGGTTGAATCGTGTTTGCAGATGATGTGCAAGTTGAAAATACTTGTTTGTCAGTCGTCGAACTTTGTCTATTCTATTGACAAATGGCCTGCCTAGTGCATTTTGAAACCTTTTTTAGGGTCACGATGACTCTGTCTTACTGTTTTCCATTGTCCATTCTCTGACAATTTCGTTTAAGTGTAAGTACTTCATAGGAATCAGTATGTGTTCCGTCCTTCTCTGAATAAATTGGCCTACTTTTTCTTCCACAAGTAGTTACCCACACTTTCATTTTATGTTCTGAACCAATATCGAATTGTTCAGCTCTATCTATGATAATATTTTTTACGCTTTTCGATACTGGAATTTGATTCCAGTATTTGTTTTCTTAGATAAAATCGTATAGAAGGTATTTGGAGTTTGCAAAGAAAATAGTGGTATATCTCTACAGTTGCTTTTAGTAGGTTTCTGTTATGAAACATTTCCATAGAAAAAACGTTCTTGACGTGAGAGTGTTCCCTGTAAAATCCTTTGATCGATGTTAGGTATTTGAGAAGATTGACAATTTATTTTCATCTCAAGTTATTCGCAGTCATGCTTCATTTTTTTATTTTTACAGTATAATGACGAACTCAAAAATGAAGTATTAGTGATCTTCTAATAACTTTTCCCTTTGTTAGTTCATAAGTTTCACTGGCCTTGTACATTTTAGATATTTCGTTTAGTCATAACAAGTTACAGTATGAAATAAGTAATTGGGAGGAAACATTTATGAAGTGTAAAATTCTGTTGTGAATGCAAGAATCTGTCACAATTGTGTTGGATTCGCAATGACAACTTGCTTGTCATTAAGCTGGTTTTGCCTCATAAAAACACGACTATTGGTAGGTTTTATTGTAGATTTGTATGTGCCTGAAGTTTGACTCAAGTTTTGTTACCTTCAACATGCTGTAGATGTGATAATTGGACCTTTTGACAAAAAGCTAATAAATTATTTAGTGTTTTTAACAGGTTTTTTTTCAGTAAGGAAGCACCTGAGGACGTTTGATGTTAGCTGTGAAGATAATTGTTAAACATCGTTTTATTCTATGCCATCAAAGTTACTTGTTTCCTTCTTTCAGTTTTCACCATAGTACCGAGAAAGGGTAGATATTTGACCCTGTAATTTCGTGCCTTTTGGTATAAAAACGTTATGGGGTTTATCTGTGCTCTTTCGTGTAGCATTCCTAGTCATGCAATATTCAATTTAATTTTTGCAGTTATCTTCTGGGTCTGGAAAATGGGGCTTTTTTTATTCTTAAGTCAAATTTTAAGATTCCTACATCAGAAGAGCATGCCAATTGGTATTCATGTTTGTTTCGGTTTTTTGTATTTCTTGTTTCTTATTTTCCTGCGCTTCATTTAAAGATGTTTAAATTACTGTACTCTATAGGATTTATGATTTGAAGTTTCTTTCAATTTATATCAAGTGATTGATAGTATAGATTATATGAAAATAGCTCCTGAATAGAATTAAACAACAATATTATAACGCAAGAAAGATGTAAATATGCTTCATCTAGATCAATATATTTATTGAAAACTTCAGTTTACTCGCTGGTATCTTTTCTTTCTATGATTTGTGTGAACAAACGCAGCTGCTTAGATACAAGCCTCTATTTGGCAGCAGATATCTGTTGAACTTGAGATAAATTCAGAGAGTAAACAATAAGTTTTTGAGTTTTTCGTAGTTTCTTTCGGTTGTTTTGATATGCGCATTTGCAAATTGAAGCGAAGTGTGAAGATGTCAGCTGGAGAATATATTCCAATGTTATCGAGTCCTTCAATTTGTATTGATTCTAGATTAAACGCTCTGCAGATAAAATCATATCTTACCGTAGGAAAGAAAATAATCTTCCTTGCTTTGTACATAGCCGTATGTTGATTCATGGGCTGGTTTTAAATGAATTTTTGCACAAAAATCTCAGTGTTTCTCAAGGCTAGATGATTGAAATGAATTCAGGACTATCTAAGCCAGAATTCTAATTCTCTAACAATGCTGTATTACACAATGCTGTATTGCACCGGAATGAAACCGCTTAATGTAGAAGTTGCGGTGTTTCCCCTTGATACATTTTGTTAAGTTTTTTGTAACATGAAAAAATCAGGCATTTAGTTTCTATGTTCCTATACTTCTGAATTGACCCATTGAACACTCATACCGTAAATACCCGAAATGGCCCCCCTCGAAGAAGCCCCCCTTCAAGTAAACCCCCCCACCCTAGAACTGCAAATTGTTAATAAGCTCCCTTGAAATAAGCCCCCCACCCAAGCACGTGGCTGTACCTATTTGAAAGTGTTAGTGCTTTATGGAGGTAGGAAAGAAAAAGCAGCCATTAAGTAACAAAAATTTGCCTGTTCTTCAAAAAACATCCTATTGCTTTATGTGTGGCATCGAAGAAATAGTTTACTAGTAGAAAAATGCAACTAGAATATGACCAACTGCCAGGAAAATTTTAAAGCCCCCCTCGAAAAAGCTCCCCCTTCGAATAAGCCCCCATGCAAAAATCCAAAAAAGAAATAAGCCCCCAGAGGCGAATTCGAGGATGTACGGTAATGCTTTCGATTTGACAATATCATGTTATAGTTAGTGTTTTTCATGCTAAATTTCTGACAGTCATTAAATAATTTTAGAAATCATATGTCTTATGCTTGGGTAGAGTACTAACAGCTTTTTATTCTTTTTTCTAGAAAACTATGGTGCGTTGGGTGAGGAAGTTGATTTTAACAAACCAGAGAGAATTATTATAGTTAATGCACCGCAAGAACAACAGTTTTCAAATAACAAAATCAGGTTTGTAAAGATGCTTAGTCGATTATTTATATTTGAGTTGCTTTTTGCTAGAGATATGATGGATTACTCACTTGCATCACATTTCATGTATTCAATTTATATCATACTTCTCTATTAAGTTCATGCTCATAGGCATTGCACAAATTTCGTAATGAACTTTGCATTAAAAACTGATGCTTTTAGGAGGGTGGCTGTGTGATGATTAGCAACACCGGTTGCCTTTAAGTATTAAGGTCTTAATAGCTAATAGAAAGTAACACTATGTCTTTCGTCACACAGTTGAAGTACACATTTCCTGTATTTCAGTTCTTGTGTTGTAGGAAATACTATAATCCGCTGGTTGTGTCTGTATCCAAGAAGAGATAATAATAATAATTTTTTTATAGTAATTTATAATAGATAAATAACTTTTTTTCAAACTTTATTTCATCAATATATTATTAAATCTACAAATACAAATCTCACTGACAGGTAATTTGTACTTGGCTTTCTTCAAAGAACATGCATAACTAATACTGAAATCAATACATAAATTAGAATGATGATATTAATAGTTTAAGAGCTCAGGTTGACTCCATTCCTTATTCCTCATACAAAATATATAATAGGTTGTTTGGATGATTATAGTAGATAACATTGTAACTATGAAGTTGAGATGATGTTTATCGATGCCTATGTCATGACACATTTGAAGAAATGAGTGTGATGAATTACCGAATATACCGAGGGAGCTAATACAGAGATTGATGAATTCTATCCTATCATAAGCTTTGTCAAGATCTACCAGAAGGGGGCGATACTTAAGCTTCTTACGACTAGCATTGATGTTTAAATAATAATAATAATAATTTCTTTATTTAAGGTTGGCTGTTATTTCTAGCTCTCGTGCTAAGTTAAGAGAGAGTCCCTTTATATATTCTGTCACATCGTATAAATTTCTTTGCCAAGATGCACCATATTTTATCACTAGAAACCAACTTTAGGAGAGACTGAGAATTTTAGAAATTCGCTACATAAGATTGTGTCTTGTAAATAAGTTTTAGATAATTTCAGTTTCATTTTGTCTTGCAGCACAGCAAAATACAACCTAATCACCTTCCTTCCGAAGTTTCTGCTGGAACAATTTAGTCGATATTCAAATGTATTTTTTCTACTTATAGCACTATTACAAGTAAGTAAAAAATAGTACTGAATTTGATTTTTAAATTTGTTTTGGAGTAATGATTCGATTCCAGAAAGTATCCTTTGGACAACGTTTTGCAAGCTACACACTGTCGCTTGATGAATTGGAACATCGGTGCTTGCAGTAGGAACTGTCTCTTGAGACCGTACAAGAAAGATATTTTATTAGAATTTTTGTAGTATACGATCTGTAGATTGGATGTTCATTATCTTCTGCATTTCATTCCGTGGTTTGTCAGTAACAATTGCAAAGAATATATATGTTGATGATTACACAAAGTCAAATAGTCTATAGACAGATGAAGCAGGGAATCACTGAATGGTGACATAGGAATAGGTTTAAAAAGCACTGGGAATGATGACGCCCAGAAAGCTTTTCATGGTCTATTCATTAGTCCCTTCCCATTTTTCAAAGAAGGATTTCACTTTTTCCACCCATAAGAAATTTTCGGAAAGGATATGAGCAAGTGCCTCATCTTGTTTTATGTTAAATAGTTATGGTTTGTTGCTGGTCACCGTGTTGCAAGCACGTACTTTGGGGTAGTTCGTAAAGACTGCTGTTATGTTGTAAATAATAGTGTGGTGGTCCGTTGTCCTAATACAGTGGTTCCCAACCTTTTTTATATCGCGGCACACTATTGAGCTCTTTATATATTTGCGGCACACTATTGAGCTCTTTAAATATTTGCGGCACACCGTTCACAAAACATAAACAATTTCTACTCATATAGCCATTTTGCTATAAAATAATAAAAATCAAAGAAGATCAGAGAAGGTGAATTTTATTAATGTAAATACAACATACCCTGTAGTTAGTAACAGGTATAGAATAATAATGGTGAATGCCAGTGCGACTGTTGTGCCTGGTACTTCTTTACTACTGCAGCAATTTATGGACAAAGGTGAGAGAGACATACTCTTAACTCTTCTTCCCTGTTTTTCAGTCTTTCACGTTTTTTGTTCCTAATCTTGTTTAGGTAAGAAAATCCTAGCTCACATCGGTAGGAAGTTGAGAATTGTAGTAAGACTTAAATGGCTTTTTTGCTTAAATTTGGACGCTCTTCCATAACAGCGATCCAAAAGTATCTAACGTACAACGTTTCCTTTCGATAGCCATCTTATATCTGTGTGTTTTTTTTATAGTAAGTAATGTCGGGGAAAGGCCGTAGGGCCTATAACAAAGCCCCGACAAAGGAAAAACTGAGAAAATGGGGAAGTGTAAGTAGAGATGGAGATAAGATCAAGTTTGTTTATGTTAGATTTTTAAAATGACAAATTGTAGGATCCAGGGAAAGCAGTGGGTGACAATGAGTTCCACAGTTGAAAAGTTCTAGGAATGAAAGATGATTTGTGAGCTAGAATTCGTGGATTAGGTAGTGTAAATGGAAAGGCAATAGCAATCGAACATAATGAGAATCCATATCCTTAACAGCAACTCAAAAACTCTCAGCTTCAACGGCCGAGTTTTTATAAAATTTACTGTTTCAATCACTTGACTCAACACCTCTTTTAGTTCATTTTGTGTTATCTTTGAAAAAAATACTTCTCTGTGTAGAAACCAATGAGTTCGAACGATATTAGGGTTTTGTTTTTCGACTAGAGATGCTAAGCCTATCATAGCACACCAATAATCATTCTGCGGCACACTAATGTGCCGCACCACGGTGATTGGGAACCACCATTGCTTGGCTTCTATCAGATCGCTCAGACTAGAATGGATTCTGTGTTATAGACCAATAATTTTGTCCGGAACTTTGTCCGGAATATATAGAGTATAGAGATGAAAGAAACCAGTTTAAATAAGCGTTGTTGCATACTTGACAATTGAAGTATGTCGTAAGCATTTATTTTCTAAAACGAGTGTTGTGCAACTGAATTCTGATCAGCATGGCATTAATAAAAATCAAAGTTATGTTTTGGTAATCACCAGTTGTCCTGTTTTTTGACTAAAGTTGGCTTTCTTCATAAAATTTGTCATTGTTATCATTTTTGCACCGTCAATAATTCATGAAGTTTTAGTGAATGTAATTCAATTTGCAAAATTGAGATTTAAATAATTGATTTACATTTGCCACGACGATTGCGGCGACCTAATGTGTTAGGTATATTTATGGATAAATATTTAACAGACGCCCTCAGAAGTCACATAAGCATTGTCGAAGTATTTTCCCAGTTAGCAATGCGTGTATACTTGATGTTGAAAGGCATGTTGAGCTGGGTTGAGTGAATATTATGCTAGTTGTCTCTTTGCAACGAAGAGATTTTCTGTTGCATGCTTTGGTTAGTTAAAGTTGCGCCCGTTTGTATGAATGCACGAGGTCCAATATGCATATATGGGAGAAGGACATTGCTGGATAACAGCTTGAAGATACTAGCAGACTGTATTTTAGAGTCATGCTAGGAAGGCTGTATTGTAGAGTCATGCTAGGAAGAAAAATTGAAGAAACTCGTTTTAACTTCATTTTGAATCAATTTATGAACGATTAATGTAAAGTTTTTCGTACTTATTCAAAGAAATATTTCGCTAGACAGGAACACTTAGTTAACATCGGTCAGATAGACATCAGTTAACATCGATCAGATAGATATCAAATCAAGCATAATTTGTTTGGTTTCTTGATTGTTGTTATCGGAAAAGCTCTTACTGTTTGCTCTTACGGTGCAAATACACCTACGCATTCAGAAAAAACTCAAGAGCGAAATCAATAGAACTGATTTGACTGCATTACACCAGCTTACTACTGTGTGTTATTCTTGATGTTTTTGACCAGAACATGGTTTTAGAAAACCATTTACTGCTGTGGATAACTAGTTTCGTCCATGTTTTGGTGAATATTTCTTTATGATTAATCTAGGAAGAAATGCAGTCCTGACTTATGGCCTACTAAACTCCTGTTATTTGATAATTCGCGATGACATTTGAAAGCTGTTATTGTATTCTACGTTTATGTTGTTTCATTGTGTTTATGATGTTTATATTGGGTTCCTGTGACTGGATTTTCTTTGTGGTTTGGGGAGTTATATCAGACATACATTACTGATGTGTGTCTGGTGTGGTAGTCTGGACTTTGGGGAGTCCCAATTGTAGTGCAATATTTCTTGATACTATCTTTCGACTTGTATGCATATTAAATCTGAAGTTACCTAGTTAATTCTTATATTAATGTCATTTACTTTGTACTTGCTAATTTCTTAGAAGTTGGCTTGAATTAGCTGTGTTTATTTACATAGAACTATGTAGCACCAACTGTAAATACATAGATAATAATAGTAATTATCATTATTTTAGCAAATACCAAAGGTGTCTCCGACTGGACGTTACACAACTGCAGTCCCTTTGCTATTTGTATTGAGCTGCTCAGCAATAAAGGAGATAATAGAAGATTTAGTTAGTATTCAACTTTGTTCATTCTGTCATTTATTTACGTTTTGACTTTCGTCTTGTTTTGCTGTCCCGTCTTGTTTTGCCTTCCCGTATTGTTTTTGGCTGTGTTACTAGAGGAGCGGGCGAAGTGGCATAGTGGTTAGAATGCATGCCTCCCGTGTTGAAGGTCTACGGTTCGAGTCCAACTCGATGCCCTGATTAAATGCTCGCTCACTGTTCACCCAACAGCAAATTGGTACCTGGTGGCAGCACTGGGGAGATAAAGGCGGCGAGGAAAGGAACTGGCTACCCTACTTCATATGCCGATGGCTCAGGATAAGTGTCCTCTCTAACAGGCACTCCCCTACGCAAGAAACTATACGGGACTACCTTTACTTTTTTGGAGGAGCAATGTTCCTAGTATTTGCAATTCAGAATTCCTTATGTACTGGTAGGATGAAGCATTGTTAACACCATGTTTTAACTATGTTGATATTGGCAGTATCTTGAGTGATATTGTCAATAAGTCCCTACTGTTTTCAACCTTTGTACTTGTAAGTTTTGCTTTTGCTTTGCATACTTGCATTGAATACCTTGGAGCAGCCGTGGCCTAGCGGTGAGGAACTAGGTCCTGGGTTCAAGGCCCATCGCAGGCCATTGATGACGTCAGGAAGGGCATCCGGTCTTAAATGCTCCTGCCAGAACTAAAGTCCTTTTAGAGGCACCCTCCAAGCCCCAAGGAATTGGGAGAGGGCCCTTAGTGATAGTAGTAATCTTTACTGAAAAGGTCATCTTATATAAATGTGACTTATTGGTAACGCTATTCTTAGTTATTGATCATGCAAGTTGATATTGCAACTGCTTCTGTACTGAACTACATATAGTGTGTATTTTTCTTCCATCATAATTTATTAAATATATACATATTTTTGTTTATTGTTCTTTTATTTTTAATTAGCTTCCATTGTAAGCCAGCCAAATACAGATTACCCATTTAACGAGATTTGTATTTGTAGATTGTAACATGATATATGTGATGAAATTTGATAAAAAATATTCAATTGAATTAGGAAAATTCTAGAATCTTGGCCTCTCTCTCGTTCTCTTTCCCTCAAACTCTCAGTCTCTCTTTCAATCTTCCTTTTTTATCCCATGCTCCATCTCATTTTCTCCATCCCCACCTGTTCCTCTATTCATTTATTTGCTTTCATTGTCATTACCTCGAACCCTTTTGCACCCTTGATAGCTTAAATTAAGCAATATTTTAATGTTTTATGTAATAGAAGCGGCACAGAGCTGATGACGTCACCAACAGGCGCCGCGTTCAAGGTATTTTCGTTTTGATATGTAATGCACTAAGGCACACACACACTGAATACCCTTTTATTTCCTGTCTTTCTGATACTTTCTTTCGAAAAATCAGATCCTTTTTCAATTATGCTAACATTTAGGACAATCATGCTGTTGAAATTTGTTTTGGAATCATGTAGTGGTTGCTGTTCTCTTGCAGTATTTCGAAATGGCCAAGTTCACACTTTAAGGTGGCGTGACGTAAGTAGCATCTGCTTTTTACTTCATTAGAGATAAAGGAGAGCTAATTGCTGGTAGAGATTTGACATGCTTTTTACCTTAACTATTTAGTAACTGGTGTATCTTAGCACTTTCTCACTCAATGCTATTTTTGCAGAAGCTGATATCATTTTTGCTGTGAAAATGTCTTTTGCAATCATGCTGTTTTTGCTGAGATGAAATGAGTGTATTGTCTACATTGTCAGGTTCAAGTTGGTGATGTTGTCAAAGTTTTGAATGGGAATTTCTTTCCTGCAGATCTGCTGCTGTTATCATCAAGGTAGTATCATTGTAGACTCAATCAAATGGTATTATTGTTTGTCTTTTTCGCTTCGCTAGTGTAAATTGTGGTGGTTCTTTAATGGCATGAAGCTTCCATAGAAAGCCAAAAGAAGGAAAAACTCAATTTTTAGTTCATAAATTGGCTTGAAATGAAAAACTGAATGTATTCAGGATGTGAAGAGAAACAAGAGTTATTTCACAAGTCACTCTTTTGAATAATTATTTGATTATGAATTTCAAAGCATAGCGTCAATAATTGTTGAATGTTTTTCTGACTCTGGTGCTTTTAAGCGGTAAGTTTCAAAGTTTGAAGGAAGTAGGCGTAGATTCAATCTTTAGGTTTGCACCAAAATGAAACTCAATGTATCAAATGAAGCTCAATGTATCATACACAGTGAAATTCATAGCTGTTTTTGCCTTATTCAGTAAATTTATCTGTCATGTTTCCACTAGTAGAATTTATTTGAATTTTAATTTGTCAACCCTACTTTTGCCAATGGTACTTGTTTTTTAGACTTCTTGGATTTTTTTTTCAAGTAGAAATTTGCCTTTCGTTTGTTGATGGGCTTGAACTTTGAAACTAGAACTCTTTAATTTCTAATTTCCAATTTTAACTTTATGCTTTCAGCGAACCAATGGCAATGTGTTATATAGAAACTGCAAATCTTGACGGGGAGACCAACTTAAAGATTCGACAGGTAAAAATGCAATTTGAGACATTTTGGTAGCTACATCGTTATTACATACAGCTTCTTATAGTTGAATGTCTTTTATTAAAGATAAACTGTTTCTGAGTATTGCTAGTAAAAATAGTGTTTGTATTTCGATTTTCTATGAAAACAAAACTAAAATTCTTCAAACCTTTTCGTTTTCCAATGCTCAGAAACAATGTAGATATCTGGAAGAATAAGTCAAACAGCAAACAAACAAAGTTTTATTGTTTACATTCCAAAATTTCACTTTCATGAAAAGATAATAAGACAGTGCTATTGATTCATTGACTGAAAGTTTTAATTTCATCCATGTTTTTAGTGGAAATGAAAACCATCTCTAGAGTTGCTTCTCCTCCTGAAAGTCACGGGTACATAATACCATGACCATTTCTTACTCTTTTCTATTCCCTCATTCTTTGATTTGAATAATTAAAGTCAAATGTTATTTTTTCTTAGGGTTTACCAACAACATCTAATCTCACGTCTACTCCCGATATCCTTTCATTGCAGGTAACTGAATGAACTTATACACATTTGGTATACCGTAAATCCTCGAACAACCCCCCACCTCCGAATAAACCCTCCCCTCAAGTAAGCCCCCACCTAAAAATCATTGTTGCAAATAAGCCCCTTGGGAGCATGTTCGAAGATTTACGGTATATGGGTTTTGTATGTAGCCCATGACTGATACTGGGTAAATAGAAATCTGTGTAAGATATTTCATTCGCTTTTTGGCTGATATTAGAAGGCAGCACTGGCTTATTGGCACTTTTTTCAAAGGTGACATCTTCACCGTTCAGTAAATGGCTTTGTTTTAATCATGCATCAAAATACGATGCTTAAAGCCAATACTTAAAGATAAATAACCACTATTGGGAGATGCATCTATTCTAGAGCTATAGTAGGATTCAAGACTATGGAACAGGAGTTCTTGCACCGTAGCTGACATCATTTTGCAGCAATATTGAGATTGAATGGGATTTGTTTTTCAGGGAAAAGTTGAGTGTGAAGGACCAAATAATAGGCTGTATGATTTTGTTGGTAATATTACACTGCAAGGTCAAAGGTAAATCAATCTTGGTTCATTTAACCATTTTTTGTGAGAAGATTAGGTAGAGCTTGCTAAATTCCCTATACTTTACATCCTAAAAATGACCCTCAAGAAGACACATTTCGTTATCTCAGATCATTTCAATCTGTTGTATCAAACACAGTACTTGTCATTAAATTTTACACAAGAGCTGTGTTTTCCCGTTTTCAGTATCATTAGACATAGCTTAGTGGTTCTGACCAAAATGTTTGTTTCCAAGCAGAGCAGTGCCAATTAGCGGAGAGCAGATTTTATTGCGAGGTGCACAGCTTCGAAATACACAATGGGTATTCGGTAAGTGCATTGAACAATTGAGAATAAACCTGAAATGTTTTCTGCAATATTAAAGTCTCTATGTAAAATGCTTTTGTGACAGGTTTTGTTGTTTGACTTTGGTTGGCTTTGCAAAAGTCGGTAAATGCTGCAGACTTTGAGCCTATGCAGAGCTATATAAAAGTAAAACATGTCGAAGAAATAGTAAAGTTTGTCTTACTTAATTATTGGAAAGAAGGAAAGTATGAAATCTTATTTAATTTAGTATGTTGATCTTATTTGCCACTTTATTTTTAAGTTTTATTTGTCTTTATTTCTAGGTCTTGTGATTTATACAGGGCATGAATCAAAACTTCTTCAGGTTCGTAGCAAACTTCTTGCCTCCGTCCATTTTTTAGCATTTATCCTGCAGTCATATGCTGCAGAGGTGATCAACTTGTAATCATGTATTAGATCCTTGAACTTGTGATACATTCGTTTAGTTTGTGTCAACACTCGTTCAGCTTGTACATCTGTTCTTCTGATACATTTTTTTGTTTGTTTAATATTTTATAGGAATTTTACTGGAATTGACTCTCTTCGTTCTTTCTATAGAATGCAACTGCAGCACCGATCAAAAGATCGAATGTTGATCACACGACTAATTTGCAAATTCTGTTTTTGTTTGCCATGCTTGTAAGCCTCGGCTTGCTGACGTCAATAGGAAACGTAATTTGGGTCGGTAGGTTATTTGCGTTTTCATTATTGCTACCAATTTTCATGTAAATGTTGTTTCGTATGTTCGTTTCAGCGACAAACAGAGTTCGCTTATTTTTCAAATGTTGTTGTCCTCTCAGACATTGTAATGAGCTCCCATGACTGTGATAATCATGGACTAACCAGTGAAACAATAATAGATTGATCGATTGACAGGCAGATCGATTAGCAGATTGATTAACAGATTGATGAAAAGATTGATTAATTGACTGGCTTATTGATGAAATATGATCCCCATCAAAAGATCAGTGTGGATGAAATCCTGGTTGCAATTTTCCACCAAGCTAGACAACCATCATAGTTGCTTTTGAATCACAGCATAAATAAATAATCGTCAGTTTTACAAGCTGTAGGATTCTTTATGATTTTTTTCCACCAGGTAAACATCGGACCACAGATTGGTACTTAGGATTTGAAGGTGATTGTTTCCTATGAATCTGTTGATGTAGTTATTATGGTATTTACACAAGAGATTTTCTTGGCCTGGAAACAAATGAAATTATGTGATAGGTTTAAGCGATTTGAAATTTATATGGAGCGTTTTCTTTTTACGTCTGCATTACAAATATCACGCTCATTTCAATAGAATTTCTCATTTTTGTTTTGGCTTGTTCTTATGGTTGATTTTGTATCATACTGCATCTACCTTGTTTACCTTGAGAGCATTGTTTGTACTTCGCAGGCGTCTTGCCTATTCTATTTACCAATTGTCATGGAAGGCTCATAAGATTGCTTTCTCATGTCAACGTCATTCATTAATAATATATCTCACTTGGTTTTTTGTAATTTTCTCAAATTTAAAGCATCCTTATAACACGCAACTGCTTTCCCTTTTAGATCTAAAGCCACAGAACTTTGGTTTAACTTTCCTAACGTTTTTCATTCTTTTCAATAACTTGATACCAATCAGCTTGCCGGTAACTCTAGAGGTAAGACTGTTGCATATGATTTTCGAAATTGTTTTATAACGTAGAAATGAATCTGGGTTAGAACTGACGGCCGTAAAAGCTGAATTTTAACTGAAACACCTTTTTTAAAGAACATTTATGTCTTCATCGAATTCATCGAGTTAGATATTTATATAGTAGTTGTACTTGATTATATTTCGATTTTCACCTTTTGAATAACCATGCTTTCTTATAGGCCTAGTTTTTGTTGTTAAACATGTTTAGCACATTAAACACGTTAAGCAATTAAACACGCTACTGTATATAAAAATTATCATATGTTGGAGCTCCTGCAAAATTTGGAACCTCTTTATTTTGAATTATGCTTGTTGACATATATTTCTTTCGAGTTAAACAATTTCAAGTTCTTACGCATTAAAGTCTCATTTTATCATCGCACTTGTTTGTCATAAAAATTCAGTTCTGTTTCACTGTTTGTGTTGATGATCTTTTTGCAGATCGTGAAGTTTATTCAAGCTATGTTTATAAACATGGTACGTTTTAGAATCATAAAGGTTTTTTGTATCAATTTAGCTCTACGTATATAGAGAAGCAAACCATTTATTGTGGATTGCTGAAAAATCACTCAAAACACGTGAATAGTGATCCTTTTGTCATTTTTAACCGTTTGCTTTGGATGAACGATCTTCTGAATTAAAAGAATTTTGTCCCCTCCTTTGTGATATTTCGTATTGTATGGGAATATATTTTCTCAAACTATTTTTGATTTCTTTATTTACATTTATTGAGTATTATCTCCAATTTTGCTAACATGAAACTTCATGCATTTTTTAAATTAACTGTTTCCATCACTCAGTATTTTCTCTTATTTTCCTTCCAACTCATTTTATTGAAGAAATTCTTGCTTTTTAGGATGAAGAACTTTATTATGAAGAAGCTGACACCCCTGCCATGGCGAGAACATCTAATCTCAATGAAGAATTAGGACAAGTTCGTTTCTTCATTTGTTTTTTTATCGGTTACCAGTAGATAGTTGTTTGTTCTTTGGAGACAATATTATGTTTTGATGTCATAAAGTAGGAATTAAACAACTTTCTGAAGCATTTAATCTTCAATAATCAAATTCTTCTAGGTGAAATACATATTTTCAGATAAGACTGGAACACTTACGCGAAATATAATGGAGTTTCGAAAGTGTTCGATTGCTGGTTTAATATATGGGTGAGTATGGAACAGAAAATTTGATTTCACATGGCAGCTTTAATATATATATATATATATATATATATATATATATATATATATATATATATATATATATATATATATATATATATATATATATATATATATATATATTTATATATGTATTAGAGTTTTTAAATGAACATGCTCTGAGCTACCTACTTGAATCATCAACATTTCTTTCTGTTCTTAGAAATAGTGATGGAGATCAATTTAACGATTCTAGATTGCTGGACAATCTACAAAATCACGTATGTGCCGTCATTTGTGAGATTTTTGTGCCATTTGATTTAAATTTCAAATTGTTTCTTTTTGCGCCTATTATTTTTCAATGTGCTTTTCGGATCTTACCAACTTTAGGTGTCCATCAGTGATAGGAAATAACGTGGCTGCCTTAGAGCAAATCTCTTTCAGACCATGAGCGTCAATGCTTGCCCACAAATTCGATTCCACATGTTAAAGCTTGATCTCTTTTATACTATCTTTTGCAGCTTCTTTTTTGTTATCCATTTTTAGGAAAACGGGTTAATTATTCGGGAATTTTTAACACTACTAGCTGTTTGTCATACTGTTATACCCGAAAGAGATCCAAACAATAGCGAGAATATTATTTATCAGGCTGCGTCTCCAGGTAAGGCTCAATTAATCTCTTATGCTTTTTTTATCAATGGTCAATATTCTTCTAAGAAGTATTCAGAACGAAATTATTTAGCCGAAATTTGGACTATACTTTTATTATGAATTTGTGAACCAATGAAAAGATCTTCATGTAGTAATGATTATTGTCGGGCATCGTCGCTGGCATTTCCTTTTCTGCAGTATTTTTGCATAGTTTTTTAAATAGACATTTCTTTGGAAATGGCTAACTCAATCTAATGCTATTCTTCAGAATAGTCAGATATTAGCAAAAAGGAAACCTGCTAATGTTATTCGTGTGGCGTGCCACGCCCTGCTAGCAGGTGAAAAAGGAACGCGGACATTTGGCTGTATTTTCATCGACTTTTTTTGTAGATTAATGAAATAGCATTCTATGTTTCCTAAAACTCATTAGAGCAAAACAGTTCTTAGGTAGGGTTATCTCTTCAATCAGTGATTTCATTGTAGTTTCATCTTTCGTTTTCTATAACTTTCACTGTCATTTCTCAGTCTCAGTCTTGTTCTCAGTCTCATTCTTAATCTCACTCTCAGTTTCATTCTCAGCCTCATTGTGATTCTTAGTCCC
This sequence comes from Cassiopea andromeda, assembly GCA_018155075.1. Classification (NCBI taxonomy): domain Eukaryota; kingdom Metazoa; phylum Cnidaria; class Scyphozoa; order Rhizostomeae; family Cassiopeidae; genus Cassiopea; species Cassiopea andromeda. The sequence continues at coordinate 124,483 of WIPJ01000447.1, forward strand.
ATTCCTTTCTCAGATGAAGGCGCACTGGTCAAAGGAGCCAAACAGTTAGGGTTTTCCTTTAACGTCAGAACACCAACGTCTGTGATCATCAATGTGGTGAGTTTATTAAATTTCACGTCTGCTGAAAACTTGAAGTTGCATCTTTCCACTTTATTCTTATCTAATGCTTAGTGTTGTTATTCAACTTTTGATATTTTCTTTTAGTATATTAGTATCAAACATAATTACTTACAATTCCTCCGCAGAGGAATTCGGTAACAACTGGCAGCTTCTTTTAATGCTAGTCATAATCGTTGCCATGGCAGTATTTTCTTTTGTTTAATTTCAGCTTGGCCAAGAAGAAGTTTATGAAGTGTTAAATGTACTTGAATTTAATAGGTGCGTTAAATTTTATCATTTCACCTCCTTCTAATTGTTAGTTATGGTATTTATGATGACATTCAGAAAAGTCACACCGTGATTTCGGATTGTTGAAAGCTAGGCATTGATGCATCTTTTGTATATCACATATTCAAGTATAAGTACACAGTTTGCTTTTCACTGTAACTGCAGATGACGTAATCAGATCACATGGTTTTTTTATATAGAGTAAAAAGTTTTGGAAATGACGCATAAGTGATTTAATTTATGATTAATTTTGAAATCATTTTCTTTCATTTCTTCTTGTTTCATAATGAGAATATTATTTTTCTTTTCAACAGTTCACGTAAAAGAATGTCAGTGATAGTTAGGGCACCATCTGGACAAATTAAACTGTATTGTAAAGGAGCGGTTAGTTTAGTTTACTTGATTATATGTATATATATATATATATATATATATATATATATATATATATATATATATATATATATATATATATATATTCTTTATCATATGTTTTCTTAACTCTTATCTCTTCAGTTTCGGGTTTGATTTGATTTCTTTCAGTTTTAATTAAGTCACTCTTCTGGCTGATGATCAGCTAATGGCGAAATCCCTTTTTGGAGGATAAGGAAGCTTTTGTTGGAGAATAATTTCTTTTTCGGCTACACCTGTACTTTTTAGAGTTCGGTAATATATTGTAATAGATGAACAGCCGTGTCCTAGCGGTGAAGAACTCGACTTAGGCCAACGTGGTCCGGGGTTCGAGGCCCACCACAGGCCATTGGTGACGTCAGGAAGGGCCTCCGGTCCTAAATGCTCATGCTAGAACTAAAGTCCTCTCAGATGCGCCCTCCGAGCCCCAAGGAATTCGGGGAAACGGAGGTAAAATTGAATAAAAATATATGGTAATGGATGATATATAGTCATTAATTAATGTTGATTTTGTTTCAATGAGCAGCCTTGATGTACTCAACTTGTTCATTTCTTTTTAAACATATTATCAACCATTAATAAAGTTCACATCTTAAGATTTTATAATTTGCTATCTTTTAAGTTAGGATCCTTGGTGTTTTTGCATTCCAGACCCTTAGTAAGGTCACTGCTTTTGTCATAGGACAACGTAATCTACGAGCGACTTGGAGAGGACCAAGTTTGTGACAAGATCACTTTAGAGCATTTGGAAGCTTTTGCAAGAGAAGGTTATCATTCCATTTAAGTTTCACTTTAAAAAATATTTAATATTTCATTCGTTTTACTTGCTTTCAACAGATTTACTTACGTGCATTTCCTTAATTCCTACAAGCCAAAGTTATTATCTTTGAACGTGTTAAACTTTAAGGATAGTTTTAGTTTCTCTTTAGAGTGATTTCCCCTAGCAATAATTTTGTAGAATCTAGTAATGATACATAGCTACAGTTTTATTCTTTCTTGCATTTCAATCCAATTTAATCAAATATTTCACAATTTTGTTCACTAGGGCTGCGAACTCTGTGCCTGGGAATGGCTGAACTGACAGAAGAGGAATACCAAGAATGGAGTAAGGAGTTCTACAAGGCTAGCACCGCATTTGATGAAAGGGATGCCAAGGTAGATGAAGCCAGTGAAAATATTGAGAAAAATTTATTGCTGTTAGGAGCAACGGCAATTGAAGATAAGCTTCAAGATGGTGTACCAGAATCGATCGCCACGCTTGCCTCTGCAAATATTAAAATTTGGGTTCTTACTGGTGATAAACAAGAAACAGCAATTAATATTGGTATGATCATTCTATTTCATCCTTTCACTTTCCTTTCACATCCTTTCGTTCAATTCAGATTCGACTTTCATTTATACATTCTTTCACTAGAAACCCCAGCAAAACCGAGGATTTGGGTTTTTCCCCGTGTCTCAGGATTACCGGAGTTACTTAGATGCAAATACAATTTTTCTTAGGGTTTTCATGCAAATTGCTCACAGACCAACTCAGTCTACTCATTTGCGAAGGCAGCAGTTCAAGGGTTAGTTTTTCAGTTTTAAGATTGCACTAGTTGGTTGCAATTTTATTTTTTATTGGACCTGAAATTATTACCTAGTATTTCTGTATAAAGTATGTAAAGTATATAACAGCCAGCGTATTGCTTACCTATATGTAAGTGTTATTACCTATATGCATTACATCCTTTGCAGAAAAAGCAGTAAGTAGTAGCTTATCAAATTGTTTTATTTACTATGTAGGGTATCTGTCAGTGTTTCCTTGTCTTTTCTTACTAATGCATTATTGTAAGCTTATTTGATTTGTCTGTTCTCAGGAAGTAAAAGAATGGCTGAACGATCACATTAAGGACCAGGAAATAACTCGTTTTGTACCAAGTAAGAAGAACAAGAAACGAACTGTCAATGAGACTAAGGTATTTGAATGTGAAATATTTTTGTTGTTCATTCAAATGCAAACGAATGTCACAATGTGTAGCAATTATCATTTATATGCAAATGCCACTTTTCAGGGGGTTTATGTCTGTTATATGTGCCTCGAGTTATATTGCTTCCAGTATTTCAACGTATATTTGGTGCCCCCGTGAAAATCAGCAGCTACTTAAATATTCTCCCATCGTAAGCAGCATGAATTAAATAGCTATTACTTTGTTTTTTTACATTTATCAACCATAATTATGCATTTTGTTAGTATATACATACAGGGGTCTGTTTTGCAAAATAGTGTAAGGTTATGTGGATGGGACCATTGATTTTTTCTTTCTATTTACTCTAAGTATCAATATAGCATCTTCAGATTTCCTGTTTTTCGTGTCATTTTGTCAATATTTTCTTCATTTGTTTTGTGAAATAAAGGTTTAACGAAGAATAGCGATACAACATTTTGGGAAAAGTTTGTTTTCGATGGGATCGATTTGATTCTAGCAATTTTTCTGTATTTTCCTTCCAGCCTTTAGCGCTAATCATCACTGGACAGGTAATCTTTACTTTCCCAATATTTCATTTTACTGTATTATAAAACGACACGATTCTGGTTTTTAAAAAATCTCTCGAATAAACTCAAGTCTGATGTTTTGTCATACTTTTCAAGTAGACATTTATATTTCTGTGGTGCTTACCAATTCCAAGAAATTCTTTGTATATACTACTTTCTATTGATACTAGCAATGATTTAATGTAGACTTTTTGTCGTTGTTTCTTTCTTGAAAACCGATGTGTTTTCTACTTCTCTCCATTATTTCCTCCTGTTGACGTTTTCTAGGTTCTTCAATATGCTTTGAAATCAGAATGCAGAGATTTCTTTCTTGATTTGGCGCTTGTATGCAAAGCAGTTATATGTTGCAGGTGTGTTTTCTATGTAGAAACTGTTTCTAATTTTGGTAGCTTGCCTGTTTTGTAGTATGCAATATATATTGTGGATATAGCATACATCTATTGTGAGTATTTTGATATGTAGTATATATATAAATATATATGTAACTGTATA